>QRFJ01005668.1:0-87478 GCA_006176705.1 Cocos nucifera
TAAAATTGAGAATTTCAGATCTAAGACATATTCATAATACTGGGTTCGGGCTTGGGTAGCTCAATTAGGTCTAAGCGGTTGATCAAACCGAATCAAGAGTTGGTTAGATGGGATCAACAATGCTTAAATTGACCAGCCTAATAGGATTAAGTCTGGGTCAAGATCGAGTCACGATCAAGCAAGACCTAATTAGGCTCAGAGGTTAGAGTCTGGATTGTAGGCTAACCCAATTGGTTCTGGACTCAACAATTTGGTGTCTAAGGTAAGTTTGGCACATACGACCGACTGGTTTTTAATTGGAAGCTACTCGACCTGAATGCGTTCTTGTACGAGTTAATGGCATATTCCTTCCACCGGTCTCACTTACCTGGCCATATCTGTTGACACAGTTCTGATCTGAGGTGGTCAATAATCCGAGCTAACCCATGCCACTAGGTTAGTCATAATTGTTATGACTAAGCCAAGTCTAGTTTAATGAGACCTGAATCAATTCTCCCTAAGAAAAGATTAAGTCTGAGGTCTTCCACCATTGTAGATGTGCGGGCCCTTCCCGGGGTTGATTGTTCTCGGCTGGATACAGTGGCTCAGTTGCACCGGGAAGATGCAACCATGTCTATTAGGCATTGGATGCTATGGGCTGGAGGATGAGTTGGGCTCAATATTTCCGGATACGGTGAGAGACTCAATTAGGAACCCAGTCTATGCAAATGGTGGGTCTGACTTAACTAAGGAGTGGATCAATATTTCGGATACGGTGAGATTCATGAATTAGAGACCAAGTTTGGGTGCACCATGATTAGAGAATCATTGAACAAGAGTTGTTCACTCATTGGCTAACCCATCACCAATAACTGTTAGGTGAGGTGATGAGTCAGTTGGTGAGACCGCACCACCCACTAGAAATCATTAATCATGGAGATTTTCGCATCTCTACAGAGGGAGTGTAGGGATCCGAGAAAATAGTGGGAGCTAATTTGTTTAAAAATAAAATTCCCTAAATAAATTGGTCAAGTCAAAATTACAAGTATCTAACTAGAATCTTTGACTCTCTACAGGAAAATGTCTGCGTCCAACCCATTGGCACGTATCCTGGACACACATAGACTGACTGGACCCAATTATAAAGATTGGCTCAGGAACTACAAAATTATTTTGGGTTTCGAGAAGTTAACCCATGTTTTGGACCAGGACCCTCCCACCTTACCAGCCCGTCCATCTGTTGAACAGAGAGCGTCTCTGGAAAAATGGATAGACGAAGATAATAAGGCCAGATATTACATGTTGGGCTCGATGTCTGATGAGCTCCAGCGCCAACATGAAGATATCGGGACTGCTCGCCAAATGTTGGCTCACCTGCAGGAGATGTTTGGTGAACAGAGTCGCGCAGCCAAATATCAAGTCACGAAATGACTTTTTAAGGCTAAGATGCGTGATGGGCAGTCAGTCCAAGATCACTGTCTGACAATGATCAAGGACATGGAAGAGCTTGAGAAGCTCGGTGTGAAGTTAGACTTGGACCTGCAGAACGATATTATTCTGCAATCCTTGACTGATGCATATGGGCAATTCATCATGAATTACCACATGCATAAACTTCAAAATTCCTTGGCCGAATTAATGAATATGCTGGTTACCGCTGAGCTTTCTATGAAAGGTTCTAAAGGCTCAGTTCTTGCTATGGAACGGACTTCTTCCAAAAGAAAGTCTTATGGAAAGAAAAAGAAGTCTGTGAAAAAGCAAAAGGTGGAAGGATCAAAGAAGAAGAAGGCAGAGCCGAAGAAGAAGGCCGATGTCAAAGGAAAGTGTTTCCATTGCAACAGCGACGGCCATTGGAAGCGGAACTGCCCTACTTACCTGGCCACCCTGAAGAACAAGAAGGAAGGTCCTTCTGGAGGTATGCTCGTTATTGAGTCTAACCTTACGGTTTCTTCTGCATCCAGTTGGGTGCTTGACTCTGGTTCTAGTGCTCATCTGTGCACTTCCATGCAGGGTCTTGAGGATAGCAGGAGGCTGAGGGATGGAGACATGATCCTACGCATCGGTAATGGAGCAAGAGTTGCTGCAGTAGCCGTGGGAACATACCCTCTTCGATTACCATCTGGTTTAGACTTAGTTTTGAAAGACTGTTATTATGTGCCTGCAGCTAGCAGGAATTTGATTTCTGTTTCATGCTTAGCACAAGAAGGTTATGTGATTCACCTTCTTTAAGGACCATTGTAACATTCTTTATGAAAGAAATAAAATTGCAAATGGTTTCCTTATTAATGGTCTTTATCAGCTACATATTGATGTACCTATTCTAACTATCGAGCAAAACGTGAATGCCAAACGACCTAGGGATAGTCCAAACGACAGATATCTATGGCACCTGAGATTAGGTCATATAGCAGAAGATAGGATCAACAAATTGGAGAAAAATGGGCTATTGAGTCCATTGACTTTCCGAGTCATATCCAACTTGTGAATCTTGTCTTCAAGGCAAAATGACTAAACTCCCTTTTGTTGGACATGGGGAAGAGGGCCACAGATCTCCTTGCCCTAGTACATACTGATGTGTGCGGCCCATTTGATGTGCCGGCTAGAGGCAATTTTTGTCTACTTCATTACCTTTACCGATGATCTGTCTAGGTATGGGTATGTGTATCTTATGAGACACAAGTCTGAAGCTTTTGAAAAGTTCAAAGAATTCAGACATGAAGTAGAAAAACAAACTGAAAAACCCATTAAGGTTCTTCGATCAGATCGAGGAGGTGAATACCTTAGCCGGGAATTCCTAGACTATCTAAAGGAAAAATGGCATAGTCTCTCAATGGACTCCACCAGGAACACCTCAACTCAACGGGGTTTCAGAATGGAGAAATCGGACTCTATTGGATATGGTTCGATCCATGATGAGCTTCACAGACCTCCCTGATTTTCTTTGGGGACACTCATTGTTAACTTCAATTTATCTACTGAATAGGGTTCCCTCTAAAACCGTTCCTACCACACCGTATGAGATATGGCACGGTAAGAAACCAAGTCTGAGTCATCTCAGAATTTGGGGTTGTCCGGCTCATGTCAAAAGACAACAAGCGGACAAGTTAGAGTTTAGGTCCTTTAGAGCTCGATTCATAGGATATCCTAAAGAGTCATTAGGATACTATTTCTACATTCCAGAAGACCACAATGTGATTGTGAGTCGACATGCCATCTTTCTTGAAAAATAGTTTATTCAAGATAGCGGCATTGGAAAGCAGATTCAAGCTTGATGAGAAAGTCTCACAAGTACAACGAGCTAAGGACCAATTGGAACCAAATCAGGTTGAGCCAATAAGAACACTACCTCCTCCACCTCGTAGATCGGAAAGAGTTTTCCGTCCCCCTGAAAGATACTTAGGTATTATTTCAGAGGAAGTAGAGGAAAATGTTCCTCGTAGGTAATGGTGCTCATGGTGATGATCCCAAAACCTACAACGAGGCGATATCAGATATCGACTCCGAGAAATGGCTAGAGGCAATGCAGTCAGAAATTGACTCGATGCACTCAAACCAAGTCTGGACCTTGGTAGATCCACCAGAAGGTATAGTACCTATTGGGTGTAAATGGATCTTCAAGAGAAAGATTGGTGCAGATGGGAATGTGGAGACATTCAAGGCTAGACTAGTGGCAAAAGGTTATAGTCAACGCGAAGGCATTGACTATCAGGATACCTTTTCCCCAGTGGCTATGCTAAAATCCATCCGCACATTGCTTGCCGTTGCAGCCTATTTCGATTATGAAATATGGCAAATGGACGTGAAAACGGCATTCTTAAATGGATATCTTGAGGAAGATATCTATATGGAACAGCCGCTAGGTTTCACATCCAGTGATACTGATCACAAGGTTTGCAAGCTGCAAAGGTCCATATATGGACTTAAGCAAGCATCTCGGAGCTGGAACACTCGTTTCAATGATGTGATCAAAAAGTTTGGTTTCATCAAAAATGAAGAGGAACCATGTGTTTTCAAAAAGGTCAGTGGGAGCGCTGTTGTCTTCCTCGTATTGTACGTGGATGACATCCTCCTTATTGGGAATGATATTCCCATGTTGACATCAGTCAAAATATGGTTGTCCAAGGAATTCTCCATGAAAGACCTAGGTGAAGCATCCTTTATTCTAGGAATTAAGGTCTATAGGGATAGACCGAATAGGATGCTAGGACTTTCACAGAAGATGTACATAGAGAAAGTACTAAAGAGGTTTAGTATGGAAAACTCTAAGAGGGGATTAATACCCTTCAGACATGGTATTCATCTTTCCAAGAAGATGTGCCCCTAGCACACCTGAGGAAATAGAACGCATGAGCAAGATCCCTTATGCTTCTGCAATAGGGAGCCTCATGTATGCCATGCTATGTACACGACCTGATATAGCCCATGCTGTGAGTGTCACAAGCAGATATCAGTCAAATCCAGGTGAAGAACACTGGACTTCTGTGAAATGTATCCTTAAGTACTTGAGAAGAACTAAGGATATGATGTTGGTCTTTGGTAATGGAGAACTCCAAGTCCAGGGATACACAGACTCGGATTTCATGTCCGATATAGATGATCGAAAGTCGACATCTGGGAGTCTGTTTGTGTGCAATGGTGGTGCTGTCAGCTGGAAGAGTTCCAAGCAAACGGTGATACCACCTCATCCGCGATTACCTCGAGAAGGGTTACGTCGAGGTCAAGAGAGTCAACTCCACAGATAATGTGGCAGACCCACTTACAAAGCCGTTGGGCCAGCAGAAGATCGAAGCCCACCTTGAGAAGATGGGACTTAGACTTGTAGCCAATTGGCTTTAGGACAAGTGGGAGATTGTTAGATATATGTGCCCTAGAAGCCAGAATTGGCTGACACTTGTAATACACTTCTAGGGGCAAAATTATAATTTTGACTAAAATCAATAAAATGGGTTATTTTCTATCACATATGTGTATTTAGTGTCTGTGATACATCCTTTGAGTTAATGGTAATGATAATTCATATTTTCAAGAGTTGAAAATTTAAGACATGAATAATCATTATTAACTCATAAATTGCTCCCGACCATAGGATCATCACGAGGATGGTGATTGATCCGGAAGGTTGGTGTACAATCGCTTCTCTTTAGTAGATGAGTCTTGAGTCTACGGTGTGGAGACACCGGAGCGAGAGTACAGGTACTCGTTAGAGAACGAGGGCACTGAGCGTGACCACCTCGAGTAGTCATTAGGGAGTCTACCTTCTCGTCAATGACTGACTCGATGCTGCAGTAGTGTGTCTGGTTCTTTGACCTGAGGTGCATCGGCAGTTCACCTTGAGGGTGTTATAGTTTGACTACACCATTACTCGGTCTCCTAGCCATATGGAACCCTGAGGTGTATGTTGGCTATAGCATGTTCATTGTAGGAACTGGATGGCATCAAGATGGAATCTATCTACCTCGGTGGTAGAGGAGCAGCCCTATGATGATCATGAGAATCAAGTCCAGAAGCCCATGGCCATGGCAGAGTGAAATAATAGAAAGAGTTTCTATTTAGATTTTCACATTGGACTCGAATCGAATGATTACATCATATGACAGAGACTAGGGTTTGACGAGTTTCACCTTAACCCTAATCTGATCGGGGCTCAAGATAGAAGAACTTGAATCACACAGGTAGCTGCACCAAGAGGTTCGCATTCAGCTCTGATGGGTTGCCACCATATACTGCTAGGTGTCACTGGTGGATTTTGGGAGCAATTAGAATGATTTAGATGATCGATCATTCTAGCTGTTCGAATCAGAAGAGTTCTGATCCATCGAAAGGAGTTTCGATGATGTCGATGATAGAGATCATGACATATCCCATTACCATACAGAACTGAACCTAACTGGGTCACACAAACAAGGGTTTGAATCTGGTGATCATCAATTGAACTGATCTAGTTCAATTGATCTGAATGAGATTCAATTAGGTTCAAGGAAAATCGTGCTAGCACTCGATTGAACCTAACGTTCTTCTTTTACTATCATAAATAAGTTGTCCTGTCTGAGCCAAAGGAGTTTGTGCTCAATCAGAGGCCTTCATATGGTCTGACTGGAGGTTGTCCAAGTCAGAAAAGGTTGTCTTATTTTGTAAGACATTACCTGCCATTTTTGGTCACCTGCCATTTCTTGTTCTTTGACTTTGGTCAAAAGTCTACCTTTGACTGGTCAAACGTTGACCATTGACACTTTGACTTTTGACCACATGTCATGCACCTATTGGAGAGCTTGGTGGGGGCCTGTCCCCCTGCCAGAACCTGGCAAGGAGAAGGGCGCACGCCACCCTAGGCGTGTGCCCAAGTTGGAGGCGCCTAGGAGTCCTTGTTGGACAAGGACTCCATCTCCTTTTTGGATTCCAATTAGAGTTCTTCTAAGAACCAACTTTGACTGGTCTTAGGCACCCTCTAAGGAGGAATCCAGGGGACTCTATTCCCACCAATCAGATTTAGATCTGATTTCACAAAGGGTTGTGATTGGTTGGGAAGAAGAGGAGTTGGATCACAGCTTAGTCTATAAATAAGACCCTGCGCCCAACTCAGATTGAATGAGATTGAAGAAGAGTTTTCCATACGCCCCAAGGCTGCCTCTCCCCTCCTTCTCCATGCCAAACCACCTTCTCCCCTTGCTCTCCACGTCCAAAAGGAGTTTTGGATTTTTGGTTGGTGCGATTCAGATCAAGAGAAAGGCGATCAAAAGCAAGAAGGCTGCGCTGCTGCAAAGGACGACTGCTGATCTTCAAAAGGAGTTTTGAAGATCCTCCAGATCAGATCCAGATCTAATTTTTGGAGGATGTGATAGAGAAGAAGAGGATCTCCAGATCCAAGCCCGAGTGGATACCGGTAGAGGCCAGGCGCTTGCGTGGCTAGATCCAGAACCTTCCGCTGCAATACAGGATCATCACAGGGTAATAGGATTACCCAAATCAGGTAAATTAAATTTGATTTAATTTATTCTTATTTTATTTTATTTATTAAAATAATAAGAATCAGATCTAAAATATCTCAAGATCTGATTAGATCAAAGAGAAAAATTTTTGAAATATATCTCTTGATCTGATCAGATCTGAACGAACCTGGACCGGAAAATCAGGATTTCTCCTCGTCCTCTCCACGTCCAACAGTGTTTTGGATCTTGGTTGGTACAATCCAGATGAGAGAAAGATGACTGAAAGCTAGAAGGCTGTGCTGCTGCAAAAGGCAACTGCTGATCTTTAAAAGGAGTTTTGAAGATCCTCAAGATCAGATCCAGATCTGATTTTTGGAGACATGATAGAGAAGAAGAGGATCTCTAGATCCAGCCTGAGTGGATATCGGTAGAGATCAGGCACTTACGTGGCTAGATCCAGAACCTTCCGCTGCTCACAGGATCATCATCGGGTAATAGGATTACGCACTTCAAGATAAATTAAATTTGATTTAATTTATCTAATTTTATTTTAATTATTAAAATAATAAAAATTAGATCTAAAATATCACAAATCTGATCTAGATCAAAGAAAAAAATTTTGAAATATATCTCTTGATCTGATCAGATCTGAACAAACTTGGTCCGAAAAATCAAGATTTCCCTTCAATTCATTGAGGGGGATTGAAAGGAGTTCCTTTGCTTGTTCTCTATGCTTATGTTTCTACTCATCTCAGGTGTTAAAGCCTTTGATGGGCAGCATCTCCATAGGCTTCTTTCCTTGGAGCATGATGATATAGCACTGTCGGGCTAGCACTTAGTTGCCTTAGACTTCTTTTACACTACCCTTGGATGGGAACATCATTAGTATGTGGTAGGTGGAGACTATAGTGCATAGGGTGTTTAGCTTGGGTTGTCCCAACATAAAATTGTAAGTCGAGGGGACTTTGATGGTCAAAAAATTGAACATCATAGTGGTTTGCCTTGGTGCTTGCCCTATAGTAACTAGAAGGGAGATGATGCCTTCCCTAGGGACTCAATCTTCTAAGAATCCAACCAAAGGAGAGTTGATCTTTCTAGTTAATTCATTTTACAAAAAGCCTCATTAAATAAGTCATCTGTTATGATTTTATTATCTATTAAAATTCATTTTGCAGCAAGGTCAGTGATAGTTAGGAAAACTATAGCAATATCATTATGAGGAATCTGTAAGTCTTCTACTTCAGCGTCTAAAAAAGAGATCCCCTCACCCATCCTCTTCCTCTTTAGCATCGTGCTTTCTATTTGGGTTATCAGAGTATAGACCCTTCATACAAATGAGCTTGTTCCTTTGGCTTCTAGTTCACCTGAGAAAGTGTGATAACCCTTGAGTCAGTTGGTTATCGATCTATAGCTCTGGAGCAAGCTACTCTCGACTAGTTTTGGATCGATCCCATGGGTCATTGACTTATGCATCAAGGTAGCCATACTTGATGAGAGACTCAATCTCATTCTTAAGCTATATGCAATCCTTAGTGTCATGCCTATAATCTTGATGGAACTTGCAAAATTTTTATACCTTTATGAGCTTCATCTTCCTGGGGCTATTTCATGTAGCCTTGGTTCAAGATCTCTATAAGGATTGGTCCAGAAGAGGCATTGAGGTGTGTACATCTTGAACCTTGAAGGTAGAATCCTCGATTGGTGAGAAATCTCCCTATTGTTCCTTAGCCTTTGTAGTTCTCATCTAGGTCCCCCCTATTAGCCCTAGAAATGATTTTGATGATGTCAAAGGTGTTAGAATACAAATTATGTTCACTAATGATATGTTTTAGAGTAATTGTAGAATTCATCAATGAGATCAATTGTTTCACTAGAAAAGGATGTCCTCTCAAAAATGTGTATGTTCCCAAGTCAAAGAATTTCTATTGGAAGTAATGGACCAAAAGATTTGAAAGAAAAATCTCTTCTAGAAGAATCTCTCAACAAGTCCACACTTGCATAAATTAAGTTTGAGAAGGAAAGTCTACCCTAAAATAAAATTGGTCAAGAGAAGCTATGGCATGGAATTGAGTCGACCCAGCAAGAAGCTTAGTTTAGTTTGATGGAAAGACAGAAACCATGAATAATTAGAACAAGTTCTTTAACCATGTTATTGTCTTAGTTGACCAAGATAGGGTCTTAGCTGCTTAATCTTTTAAATAGCTGACTAAGTCTCAGACTCAAGATGAAAATAGAAAGTTGAAGATTCAAAGCATTTTCTTGAGCCGACCTTATGATCAAGATAATTGACCAAGTCTGGAGCTTAGCCGACTAAAGAAGAAGGTTATCCAACTTAGTCCCAACGATAGAAGAGTATAGAAAGTAATAGAAATTAGCAAGTCCTTTGAGCCGACCTAGAAAATTAGCTAGCTGACCAAGCACTCAAGTTAGCTGACTAAGAAGAGACCTGAGCCGATCCAGTCTTAAGCAGACAAAATAGACTAAACAATGAATTTTTTGGCATATATTGCTAAGCTATCTCAAAGTTTCACTTAGTCGATTCAAAGTTGAAGGTTAGCCGACCAAGAGATTGGATGAGCCGACTCACATAATTCTGATAGAATAATGGCTAGTTATTTTAAAAAATTTAAAATAGGTCTAAGTTCATTCAATGGCTATTTTCAAGTTTTCAATGGCTAGAGTATTAATTGTAGACATTTTTTAGGCCATAAATGTGAAGGATTCGTTGGGGGAACAAAGTTTTTGAGGTTCAAAAAATTTATAGAGCTATTTTCAAAAAAGCTAGTGAGTAGAACTCAAAGAGAAAGAGGAAGGAATTAAAGAGTGCCTTAAATTCAGGCCTTCCTTCCTTTAATTTATCTAAAAGAGAGGAAGAGAACATTAATTCAAGCTAGCTAACTTTGAGAAAAAGTATTGATGGCTGTCTCAATCCTCTCAAGCAATCAAGAAAGAAGTCCAAGCATTGAAAGCTCATCTATCTCAACTTCTTCAGAGCCCAAACAAGTTTTATTATTTCTAAACTCTATTTCTTGTATATTTTTATTTATTTTATTGTAACAAGTTTCTTGTGTGTAAAAACTTAGGATTGGTCCAAGCCTAAAAATTGAACGATGGAGGTTTTGATTGGTACCTTCACAAAAATCAATGGAGGTTGATTGTGAGTCCTAAAGAAAATAATTGGTTGTAAGGTTGCAGTTGGTGAGCCAGTGAGAACCAACTAAATTGGATTGTGAGCCCATGAAAACAATCAAACTATAATCTAAATATGTTATAGTTGGAATTTCTAAGTGGATTTACTTGGGAAATGGATGTAGGTATTGAGTTTGGCACCGAACCACTATAAAATCTTGTATTTATGATTGCTTTACTTTATTTACTTTGTTAATTCTACTATCTTTATTTATTATTTGCTAAGCACTTCACAAACACTTTTAAGAATATTTTTGGGCATAAATTATTTAAATTATTCTTTTAAGAAGTTCAATTCATTCTTCCTCTTAGGTTGCTGCCTTTGAAAAATAAGTGGTATCAGAGTAGGTACTTAGCCCAATTGATCTAATAATCAAAAGTTAAAGATTAATGGCATCCCTAATTGGTACATCCTTGGTTGAAGGCCAATCAACCAATAGAGCTCTTTTATTCAATGAGACAAACTATACTTACTGGAAAGCATGTAGGAAAATTTTTATTCAAATACAAGACTATCATATGTGGAATATCATAGTAAATGATCCTCACACATCCATTATTTTAATTGATGGTATGCCTTCTTCTAAACCTAAAAAGGATTAAGATGAGCGCAATAAAAGACCTGCACAATTAAATGCTAAAAGAATGAATATTTTATATTGTGCCTTAGATGTTAATGAATTTAATAGAATATCTACCTACTTATCTACTAAAGAGATCGGAGATCAACTTGAAGTTATCCATGAGGATACTAATCAAGTCAAAAAAATCTAAAATAAATATATTTGTATATAAATTTGAGCTTTTCAAAATGAAACCTAGTGAAAGTATCACTGATATATATTCACCGGATTCATGAATATAATTAATGGTTTGAAGAGTCTTGGCAAAGACTATATACTAACAGCAAACTTGTTCACAAAATTCTTAGATCGTTGTCAAAGAACTAGAAGGCCAAGGTGACTACAATTCAAAAAGCTGAAGGTCTCAACAAGTTAGCCTTAAAAGAATTCATTGGCTTACTCATGACTCATGAACTAAGCATGAACCAAAATGTAGAGGAAGAAGTGAAGAAGAGGAAGACCATTGCTCTGAAATCATTAGCCATGGAAGATGTTGAAAGTGATTGCTTAAAAGAATTAAATAATGATGATGAAATGGTGTTGATAATAAAGAGATTTAGAAGGTTCATGAGAAAGAAGAGATTTGGCCCCAAGAAGAAAGGTTTCACTAAAGGAGATAGAATCAAAAAAGAAAAAAAGAAAAAAAAAAGAGAAAGAGCAACCAACCATTTGCCACGAATGCAAGAGGCTTGGACATTTTAGATCTGATTACTCTCTACTCAAAAGGAACTTAAGAAAATTTGAGAAGAAAGTTATGATGGCCACTTGGAGCAGTGATGAGGATTCAAGCTTTGAGGAAGAGGAAGAAACAAAAGAATAAAAAGCAAATTTCTTCCTCATAGCTCATGAGGATGAGGTAACTGATAATAATCTCAATGATTTTATATTTGATGAATTATATGATGCTTTTAATGAGGTACTTGTTGATTTTAAAAGGATCTCTCTTAAGAACGAAGAACTTAGAAAGCTAAATCTTTTGTTGGTTGAAGAAATAAAAAAATTTTAGAAGAAGAAAGAAAATCTTTTGAAAGGATAAATTAATTTAATTGAAAATAATAATGTTTTGCAAAATGAAGATGATAAATTAAAATATGTAATAGATAAATTTACTTTTAGCTTACAAAATCTTCAAATACTTTTAGAAGAACAAAAAATAATTTTTAACAAAGTTGGATTAGGATTTAGTATATTAAATAAACAAAAGTTTCTAAACAAATGCTTTTGTCAAACCTTCTCTTGAAAGATATATTATTATGTTCTTCAAATATAATAAACTAGTTTATAAAGCTATTAATTGCAATCTAAATAAACTTAAAAATGTTAAATCTAGAAATATTAATATTAAGGAAATTTGGATTCCAAAAGAAATCATTCAAATTAGCCCCAAAGGATCCAAATTAGCTTGTGTAACTAAAAGGACTTGATGATCTTTTTATAGGGGTGCTTGGCATCCCATAGGTCAACAAGCATGTGGCATCTTGATAATGGACGTTCAAGGCACATGACGGGAGATAAATTTTAGTTTATCTTTCATAAAGCTAAAGGTGGAGGAGTTATGAGTTTTGGAGATAATGGTAAAGGTAAAATAACTGATCTTGATAATATCAAAATCACTTCGACCATCTTTATTGAAAATGTTGTGCTTGTAAATAGTTTAATGCAAAATATTCTCAGCATTAGTCAATTATGTGATAAGGGCTTTGATGTTTCATTCAAATCATCTTATTGCATTATAACTAGTTCCAATGATAATTGAAGGAAATAGGTATGGTATTGTTTACTTGATAGAGACTTGATGATCGTAGCAAAGAAAACATTGAGTGCCTAGTTGCTATGAATACCAAAGTCAATGAAATAGTTAGATTTGGCATAGTAGATTAGGTCATGCGAGTATAGAGTCAATTGCAAGATTAATCAAAAAGGATTTGTTTAGAGGTTTGCTTAAAATCAATTTTGAAAGAACAAAATTTATAATGCATGTCAGTTAGGTAAGCAAATTAGATCTTCATTAAAACTAAAAAATATTATTTCAAGTACTAAGCCATTAGAACTTTTGTATGTGGATTTATTTGGACCAATCAAGAATACAAATCTTGGTGGTAAATATTTTGGTTTCATTATAATTGATGATTTTTCTCAATATATATGGATTTTATTTCTTGCACATTAGGATGAAGCTTTTGAATTCTTGTAAAACTCTTTAAGAAAATTACAAGTGAAAAGGATTGTAATGTTTTGAAAATTAGGAGTGACCATGGCACAAAATTTGAAATTATGATTTTGAAAACTTTTGCTCTAAAAATGGAATTGACAATAATTTTTCAGCCCTCAAGATACCTCAACAAAATGGGATAGTAGAAAAAAAGAATAGGACTTTGCAATAGTTGGTATGGAGCATGCTTTGTAAAAGTAACTTACCAAAATATTTTTGGATGAAAGCTATTAACACTGTATATCATGTGCTAAATCGAGCATTGATTAGACATATTTTAAAGAAAACCTCCTATGAGCTTTATAAAGGAAAGAAACTAAATATTTTTTACTTTAAAGTTTTTGGTTATCATTGTTTTATTTTAGTAAATGGAAAGATAAGTTAGAAAAATTTGATACAAAATCTAATGAAGATATTTTTCTTGGATATTCATCCTCTAGTAAAGCATATAAAGTAATTAATAGAAAAATATTAGTTGTAGAAGAATCCATTCATGTTATTGTTGATGAAACTAACATTTTTAAATCAAGAGAATTAGAAGTAGATGAAGATGTAGGTTCTCTAAGTGTATGTATAATACAGCATTCATGGCTTCAGGGGCAATATGTTAGATATATGTGCCCTAGAAGCCAGAATTGGCTGACACTTGTAATACACTTCTAGGGGCAAAATTATAATTTTGACTATAATAACTATAATTAATGAAATGGGTTATTTTCTATCACATATGTGTATTTAGTGTCTGTGATACATCCTTTGAGTTAATGGTAATGATAATTCATATTTTCAAGAGTTGAAAATTTAAGACATGAATAATCATTATTAACTCATAAACAGCTCCCGACCATAGGATCATCACGAGGATGGTGATTGATCCGGAAGGTTGGTGTACGATCGCTTCTCTTTAGTAGATGAGTCTTGAGTCTACGGTGTGGAGACACCGGAGCGAGAGTACAGGTACTCGTTAGAGAACGAGGGCACTGAGCGTGACCACCTCGAGTAGTCATTAGGGAGTCTACCTTCTCGTCAATGACTGACTCGATGCTGCAGTAGTGTGTCTGGTTCTTTGACCTGAGATGCATCGGCAGTTCACCTTGAGGGTGTTATAGTTTGACTACACCATTACTCGGTCTCCTAGCCATATGGAACCCTGAGGTGTATGTTGGCTATAGCATGTTCATTGTAGGAACTGGATTGCATCAAGATGGGATCTATCTACCTCGGTGGTAGAGGAGCAGCCCTATGATGATCATGAGAATCAAGTCCAGAAATCCATGGCCATGGTAGAGTGAAATAATAGAAAGAGTTTCTATTTAGATTTTCACATTGGACTCGAATCGAATGATTACATCATATGACAGAGACTAGGGTTTGACGAGTTCACCTTAACCCTAATCTGATCGGGGCTCAAGATAGAAGAACTTAATCACACAGGTAGCTGCACCAAGAGGTTCGCATTCAGCTCTGATGGGTTGCCACCATATACTGCTAGGTGTCACTGGTGGATTTTGGGAGCAATTAGAATGATTTAGATGATCGATCATTCTAGCTGTTCGAATCAGAAGAGTTCTGATCCATCGAAAGGAGTTTCGATGATGTCTATGATAGAGATCATGACATATCCCATTACCATACAGAACTGAACCTAACTGGGTCACACAAACAAGGGTTTGAATCTGGTGATCATCAATTGAACTGATCTAGTTCAATTGATCTGAATGAGATTCAATTAGGTTCAAGGAAATCGTGCTAGCACTCGATTGAACCTAACGTTCTTCTTTTACTATCATAAATAAGTTGTCCTGACTGAGCCAAAGGAGTTTGTGCTCAATCAGAGGCCTTCATATGGTCTGACTGGAGGTTGTCCAAGTCAGAATAGGTTGTCTTATTTTGTAAGACATTACCTGCCATTTTTGGTCACCTGCCATTTCTTGTTCTTTGACTTTGGTCAAAAGTCTACCTTTGACTGGTCAAACGTTGACCATTTGACCCTTTGACTTTTGACCACATGTCATGCACCTATTGGAGAGCTTGGTGGGGGCCTGTCCCCCTGCCAGAACCTGGCAAGGAGAAGGGCGCACGCCAAGGGTGGCGTGAGCCCAAGTAGGAGGCGCCTAGGAGTCCTTGTTGGACAAGGACTCCACCTCCCTTTTGGATTCCAATCAGAGTTCTACTAAGAATCCAGTTTGACTGGTCTTAGGCGCCCTCTAAGGAGGAATCCAGGGGTCTCTATTCCAACCAATCAGATTTAGATCTGATTTCACAAAGGGTTGTGATTGGTTGAGAGGAAGAGGAGTTGGATCACAAGAGGTCTATAAATAAGACCCTGCGCCCAACCCTAATTCCTAAGTGAATTCAAGAATAGATTTCCCACGCCCCAAGGCTGCCTCTCCCCTCCTTCTCCATGCCATAGTCTCTTCTCCCCTTGCTCTCCACGTCCAAAAGTGTTTTGGACTTTAGGTTGGTGCGATTCAGATCAAGGAAAGGCGATCAAAAGCAAGAAGGCTGCGCTGCTGCAAAAGGACGACTGCAGATCTTCAAAAGAGTTTTGAAGATCCTCCAGATCAGATCCAGATCTGATTTTTGGAGGTGTGATAGAGAAGAAGAGGATCTCCAGATCCAACCCGAGTGGATACCGGTAGAGGCCAGGCGCTTGCGTGGCTAAGATCCAGAACCTTCCGCTGCAATCAGGATCATCTACAGGGTAATAGGATTACCCAAATCAGGTAAATTAAATTTGATTTAATTTATCTTATTTTATTTTATTTATTAAAATAATAAGAATCAGATCTGAAACATATCAAGATCTGATTGAGATCAAGAGAAAATTTTTGAAATATATCTCTTGATCTAATCAGATCTGGACGAACCTGGACCGGGAAATCAGGATTTCCCTTCAACTGGTATCAGAGCCATGGTTCTAAAATTGTTTAGATCTGATTTTAATTTTATTTTAATTAGAAAATAAAGTGATTTCAGATGTCACATGAGATGTGATCAGATCTGAAATCAGAAAAATTAAAATTAAATGATTTGGATCTAAGAACATGAAGATATGCATGACTAGTTCTAGAATAGAATAGTTCTATAGAATAGTTTTGCATGTCTTTGATTTAATCTGATTAAATCATATTTTAGATCTTCTTATTTACTATTTTCTGATATTATAAGTGTTATAATAACATCTGATAAACAGCAAATAAAAATTATTTAATTTTAAATATCATATGAGATATGATAGATGCATGACTAGACTAGTTGTAGAATAGTTCTACATAATTGTCTAGATTAGAATTTATTTTGATTAGATCAATTTAAATCTAATTTTTTAGATTATTATGAGATAATTTAGATCTGAAAACATGCATGATTATGATACATGAGATGTATGCAAAATATGCCATGATTAGATCTAAATTTGTATATGAGATATATGATATAGATCTATAACTGTTTTGTAGTATTTGACATGTTCCTGATTAAGGCGTTCCTCTTGGCCGTCCGGTCATAAGAACGAAGAAGGGTTTAAAGGCCCTCTCTTCCCATTCGATGGGGTGTTCTTATGACGTGTAGGGGTGCTGCGTGTTCGTCCTTAATCAGAAACCCAAAACTTACTTTCTGCAAAACCCTAGATCCTGAAACCCTAGGATTTATTGTGCATATTTTGTTTATGAACCCAACTTAATTAAGAATTAAGTTTATGGAATATTAATTAGGTCTAAAATTGAGAATTTCAGATCTAAGACATATTCATAATACTGGGTTCGGGCTTGGGTAGCTCAATTAGGTCTAAGCGGTTGATCAAACCGAATCAAGAGTTGGTTAGATGGGATCAACAATGCTTAAATTGACCAGCCTAATAGGATTAAGTCTGGGTCAAGATCGAGTCACGATCAAGCAAGACCTAATTAGGCTCAGAGGTTAGAGTCTGGATTGTAGGCTAACCCAATTGGTTCTGACTCAACAATTTGGTGTCTAAGGTAAGTTTGGCACAGACGACCGACTGGTTTTTAATTGGAAGCTACTCGACCTGAATGCGTTCTTGTGCGAGTTAACGGCATATTCCTTCCACCGGTCTCACTTACCTGGCCATATCTGTTGACACAGTTCTGATCTGAGGTGGTCAATAATCCGAGCTAACCCATGCCACTAGGTTAGTCATAATTGTTATGACTAAGCCAAGTCTAGTTTAATGAGACCTGAATCAATTCTCCCTAAGAAAAGATTAAGTCTGAGGTCTTCCACCATTGTAGACGTGCGGGCCCTTCCCGGGGTTGATTGTTCTCGGCTGGATACAGTGGCTCAGTTGCACCGGGAAGACGCAACCATGTCTATTAGGCATTGGATGCTATGGGCTGGAGGATGAGTTGGGCTCAATATTTCCGGATACGGTGAGAGACCCAATTAGGAACCCAGTCTATGCAAATGGTGGGTCTGACTTAACTAAGGAGTGGATCAATATTCCGGATACGGTGAGATTCATGAATTAGAGACCAAGTTTGGGTGCACCATGATTAGAGAATCATTGAACAAGAGTTGTTCACTCATTGGCTAACCCATCACCAATAACTGTTAGGTGAGGTGATGAGTCAGTTGGTGAGACCGCACCACCCACTAGAAATCATCAATCGCGGAGATTTTCGCATCTCTACAGAGGGAGTGTAGGGATCCGAGAAAATAGTGGGAGCTAATTTGTTTAAAAATAAAATCCCTAAACAAATTGGTCAAGTCAAAATTACAGTATCTAACTAGAATCTTTGACTCTCTACAGGAAAATGTCTGCGTCCAACCCACTGGCACGTATCCTAGACACACATAGACTGACTGGACCCAATTATAAAGATTGGCTCAGGAACTACAAAATTGTTTTGGGTTCAGAGAAGTTAACACATGTTTTGGACCAGGACCCTCCCACCTTACCAGCTCGTCCATCCACTGAACAGAGAGCGTCTCTGGAAAAATGGATTGACGAAGACAATAAGGCCAGATACTACATGTTGGGCTCGATGTCTGATGAGCTCCAGCGCCAACATGAAGATATCGGGACTGCTCGCCAAATGTTGGCTCACCTGCAGGAGATGTTTGGTGAACAGAGTCGCGCAGCCAAATATCAAGTCACGAAATGACTTTTTAAGGCTAAGATGCGTGATGGGCAGTCAGTCCAAGATCACTGTCTGACAATGATCAAGGACATGGAAGAGCTTGAGAAGCTCGGTGTGAAGTTGGACTTGGATCTGCAGAACGATATTATTCTGCAATCCTTGACTGATGCATATGGGCAATTCATCATGAATTACCACATGCATAAACTTCAAAATTCCTTGGCCGAGTTGATGAATATGCTGGTTACCGCTGAGCTTTCTATGAAAGGTTCTAAAGGCTCAGTTCTTGCTATGGAACGGACTTCTTCCAAAAGAAAGTCTTATGGAAAGAAAAAGAAGTCTGTGAAAAAGCAAAAGGTAGAAGGATCAAAGAAGAAGAAGGCAGAACCGAAGAAGAAGGTCGATGGCAAAGGAAAGTGTTTCCATTGCAACAGCGACGGCCATTGGAAGCGGAACTGCCCTACTTACCTGGCCACCCTAAAGAACAAGAAGGAAGGTCCTTCTGGAGGTATGCTCGTTATTGAGTCTAACCTTACGGTTTCTTCTGCATCCAGTTGGGTGCTTGACTCTGGTTCTAGTGCTCATCTGTGCACTTCTATGCAGGGTCTTGAGGATAGCAGGAGGCTGAGGGATGGAGACATGATCCTACGCGTCGGTAATGGAGCAAGAGTTGCTGCAGTAGCCGTGGGAACATACCCTCTTGCGATTACCATCTGGTTTAGACTTAGTTTTAAAAGACTGTTATTATGTGCCTGCAGCTAGCAGGAATTTGATTTCTGTTTCATGCTTAGCACAAGAAGGTTATGTGATCACCTTCTTTAAGGACCATTGTAACATTCTTTATGAAAGAAATAAAATTGCAAATGGTTTCCTTGTTAATGGTCTTTATCAGTTGCATATTGATGTACCTGTTTTAACTATCGAGCAAAACGTGAATGCCAAACGACCTAGGGATAGTCCAAACGACAGATATCTATGGCACCTGAGATTAGGTCATATAGCAGAAGATAGGATTAACAAATTGGAGAAAAATGGGCTATTGAGTCCATTGACTTTTGAGTCATATCCAACTTGTGAATCTTGTCTTCAAGGCAAAATGACTAAACTCCCTTTTGTTGGACATGGGGGAGAGGGCCACAGATCTCCTTGCCCTAGTACATACTGATGTGTGCGGCCCATTTCGATGTGCCGGCTAGAGGCAATTTTGTCTACTTCATTACCTTTACCGATGATCTGTCTAGGTATGGGTATGTGTATCTTATGAGACACAAGTCTGAAGCCTTTTGAAAAGTTCAAAGAATTCAGACATGAAGTAGAAAAAACAAACTGGAAAACCCATTAAGGTTCTTCGATCAGATCGAGGAGGTGAATACCTTAGCCGGGAATTCCTAGACTATCTTAAGGAAAATGGCATAGTCTCTCAATGGACTCCACCAGGAACACCTCAACTCAACGGGGTTTCAGAACGGAGAAATCGGACTCTATTGGATATGGTTCGATCCATGATGAGCTTCACAGACCTCCCAGATTTTCTTTGGGGACATTCATTATTAACTTCAATCTATTTACTGAATAGGGTTCCCTCTAAAACCGTTCCTACCACACCGTATGAGATATGGCACGGTAAGAAACCAAGTCTGAGTCATCTCAGAATTTGGGGTTGTCCGGCTTATGTCAAAAGACAACAAGCGGACAAGTTAGAGTTTAGGTCCTTTAGAGCTCGATTCATAGGATATCCTAAAGAGTCATTAGGATACTATTTCTACATTCCAGAAGACCACAATGTGATTGTGAGTCGACATGCCATATTTCTTGAAAAATAGTTTATTCAAGATAGTGGCATTGGAAAGCAGATTAAGCTTGATGAGAAAGTCTCACAAGCAGAAACGAGCTAAGGACCAAGTGGAACCAAATCAGGTTGAGCCAATAAGAACACTACCTCCTCCACCTCGTAGATCGGAAAGAGTTTCCCGTCCCCCTGAAAGATACTTAGGTATTATTTCAGAGGATGTAGAGGAAATGTTCCTCATAGGTAATGGTGCTCATGGTGATGATCCCAAAACCTACAACGAGGCGATATCAGATATCGACTCCGAGAAATGGCTTGAGGCAATGAAGTCAGAAGATTCGACTCGATGCACTCAAACCAAGTCTGGACCTTGGTAGATCCACCAGAAGGTATAGTACCTATTGGGTGTAAATGGATCTTCAAGAGAAAGATTGGTGCAGATGGGAATGTGGAGACATTCAAGGCTAGACTGGTGGCAAAAGGTTATAGTCAACGCGAAGGCATTGACTATCAGGATACCTTTTCCCCGGTAGCTATGCTAAAATCCATCCGCACATTGCTTGCTGTTGCAGCCTATTTCGATTATGAAATATGGCAAATGGACGTGAAAACGGCATTCCTAAATGGATATCTTGAGGAAGATATCTATATGGAACAGCCGCTAGGTTTCACATCCAGTGATACTGATCACAAGGTTTGCAAGCTGCAAAGGTCCATATATGGACTTAAGCAAGCATCTCGGAGCTGGAACACTCGTTTCAATGATGTGATCAAAAAGTTTGGTTTCATCAAAAAATGAAGAGGAACCATGTGTGTTTTCAAAAGGGTCAGTGGGAGCGCTGTTGTCTTCCTCGTATTGTACGTGGATGACATCCTCCTTATTGGGAATGATATTCCCATGTTGACATCAGTCAAGATGTGGTTGTCCTAAGGAATTCTCCATGAAAGACCTAGGTGAAGCATCCTTTATTCTAGGAATTAAGGTCTATAGGGATAGACCGAATAGGATGCTAGGACTTTCACAGAAGATGTACATAGAGGAAGTACTAAAGAGGTTTAGTATGGAAAACTCTAAGAGGGGATTAATACCCTTCAGACATGGTATTCATCTTTCCAAGAAGATGTGCCCCAGCACACCTGAGGAAATAGAACGCATGAGCAAGATCCCTTATGCTTCTGCAATAGGGAGCCTCATGTATGCCATGCTATGTACACGACCTGATATAGCCCATGCTGTGAGTGTCACAAGCAGATATCAGTCAAATCCAGGTGAAGAACACTGGACTTCTGTGAAATGTATCCTTAAGTACTTGAGAAGAACTAAGGATATGATGTTGGTCTTTGGTAATGGAGAACTCCAAGTTCAGGGATACACAGACTCGGACTTCATGTCCGATATAGATGATCGAAAGTCGACATCTGGCAGACTGTTTGTGCTGGAAGAGTTCCAAGCAAACGGTGATATCATCTCATCCGCGATTACCTTGAGAAAGGTTACGTTGAGGTCAAGAGAGTCAACTCCACAGATAATGTGGCAGACCCACTTACAAAGCCGTTGGGCCAGCAGAAGATCGAAGCCCACCTTGAGAAGATGGGACTTAGACTTGTAGCCAATTGGCTTTAGGACAAGTGGGAGATTGTTAGATATATGTGCCCTAGAAGCCAGAATTGGCTGACACTTGTAATACACTTCTAGGGGCAAAATTATAATTTTGACTATAATTAATGAAATGGGTTATTTTCTATCACACATGTGTATTTAGTGTCTGTGATACATCCTTTGAGTTAATGGTAATGATAATTCATATTTTCAAGAGTTGAAAATTTAAGACATGAATAATCATTATTAACTCATAAAACAGCTCCCGACCATAGGATCATCACGAGGATGGTGATTGATCCGGAAGGTTGGTGTACGATCGCTTCTCTTTAGTAGATGAGTCTTGAGTCTACGGTGTGGAGACACCGGAGCGAGAGTACAGGTACTCGTTAGAGAACGAGGGCACTGAGCGTGACCACCTCGAGTAGTCATTAGGGAAGTCTACCTTCTCGTCAATGACTGACTCGATGCTGCAGTAGTGTGTCTGGTTCTTTGACCTGAGATGCATCGGCAGTTCACCTTGAGGGTGTTATAGTTTGACTACACCATTACTCGGTCTCCTAGCCATATGGAACCCTGAGGTGTATGTTGGCTATAGCATGTTCATTGTAGGAACTGGATTGCATCAAGATGGGATCTATCTACCTCGGTGGTAGAGGAGTAGCCCTATGATGATCATGAGAATCAAGTCCAGAAATCCATGGCCATGGTAGAGTGAAATAATAGAAAGAGTTTCTATTTAGATTTTCACATTGGACTCGAATCGAATGATTACATCATATGACAGAGACTAGGGTTTGACGAGTTCACCTTAACCCTAATCTGATCGGGGCTCAAGATAGAAGAACTTAATCACACAGGTAGCTGCACCAAGAGGTTCGCATTCAGCTCTGATGGGTTGCCACCATATACTGCTAGGTGTCACTGGTGGATTTTGGGAGCAATTAGAATGATTTAGATGATCGATCATTCTAGCTGTTCGAATCAGAAGAGTTCTGATCCATCGAAAGGAGTTTCGATGATGTCTATGATAGAGATCATGACATATCCCATTACCATACAGAACTGAACCTAACTGGGTCACACAAACAAGGGTTTGAATCTGGTGATCATCAATTGAACTGATCTAGTTCAATTGATCTGAATGAGATTCAATTAGGTTCAAGGAAATCGTGCTAGCACTCGATTGAACCTAACGTTCTTCTTTTACTATCATAAATAAGTTGTCCTGACTGAGCCAAAGGAGTTTGTGCTCAATCAGAGGCCTTCATATGGTCTGACTGGAGGTTGTCCAAGTCAGAATAGGTTGTCTCTTATTTGTAAGACATTACCTGCCATTTTTGGTCACCTGCCATTTCTTGTTCTTTGACTTTGGTCAAAAGTCTACCTTTGACTGGTCAAACGTTGACCATTGACCCTTTGACTTTTGACCACATGTCATGCACCTATTGGAGAGCTTGGTGGGGGCTTGTCCCCCTGCCAGAACCTGGCAAGGAGAAGGGCGCACGCCAAGGGTGGCGTGAGCCCAAGTAGGAGGCGCCTAGGAGTCCTTGTTGGACAAGGACTCCACCTCCCTTTTAGGATTCCAATCAGAGTTCTACTAAGAATCCAGTTTGACTGGTCTTAGGCGCCCTCTAAGGAGGAATCCAGGGGTCTCTATTTCCAACCAATCAGATTTAGATCTGATTTCACAAAGGGTTGTGATTGGTTGAGAGGAAGAGGAGTTGGATCACAAGAGGTCTATAAATAAGACCCTGCGCCCAACCCTAATCCTAAGTGAATTAAAAGAGATTTCCCACGCCCCAAGGCTGCCTCTCCCCTCCTTCTCCATGCCATACTCTCTTCTCCCCTTGCTCTCCACGTCCAAAAGTGTTTTGGACTTAGTTTGGTGCGATTCAGATCAAGGAAAGGCGATCAAAAGCAAGAAGGCTGCGCTGCTGCAAAAGGACGACTGCAGATCTTCAAAAGAGTTTTGAAGATCCTCCAGATCAGATCCAGATCTGATTTTTGGAGGTGTGATAGAGAAGAAGAGGTTCTCCAGATGCAACCCGAGTGGATATCGGTAGAGGCCAGGCGCTTGCGTGGCTAAGATCCAGAACCTTCCGCTGCAATCAGGATCATCTACAGGGTAATAGGATTACCCAATTCAGGTAAATTGAATTTGATTTAATTTATCTTCTTTTATTTTATTTATTAAAATAATAAGAATCAGATCTGAAATATATCAAGATCTGATTAAGGTCAAGAGAAAATTTTTGAAATATATCTCTTGATCTAATCAGATCTAGACGAACCTGGACCGGGAAATCAGGATTTCCCTTCATGTAAAACCATTCTTGAAGTTGAAAAGGATGCTAATTGGATTATAGCAATGCAAGAGGAATTAAAATAATTTGAAAGAAATAGTGTCCAAAACATAGTTGAAAGACCTAAAAACTTTCTTGTAATTTGAACAAAATGGATTTTTTGAAATAATTTGGATGAGCAGGGAAATGCAGTTAGAAATCAGGCTAGATTGGTTGCATAAGATTATAATCAAGAGAAAGGAATTGATTTTAATAAAATCTTTGCACTAGTTTATTGCCGTCCACAACGTCCCAAGCATCACCTAGCTCTGATATCAAATTGTAGACCCATGATATCGCTCAAATGTCAATCATCCTTGACATCACAAGCATCGATACCATATTGCAGAAGCCCCTGATCTTTAGCACGGACCTGAAGGAGCCTGTGATATTTTCTATGGAC
Source organism: Cocos nucifera (assembly GCA_006176705.1). Taxonomy (NCBI): domain Eukaryota; kingdom Viridiplantae; phylum Streptophyta; class Magnoliopsida; order Arecales; family Arecaceae; genus Cocos; species Cocos nucifera. The sequence continues at coordinate 24,169 of QRFJ01005668.1, forward strand.
AACAAATCATAGATCCTCCACCTAGATCTATGATGGGGCACCTCCTTCCTTGGGCTTTAGGAAGACGCCCCCTTCTTTAGGGCTTATTCAATAATCCTGGAGCGGCAACTCTAGAGAGAAGAGAAGAAGAGAGAATTGAGGGAGAAAAGATATGTATTGATTCCACACATAAAAACCCTAATACAACATATGTATTTATACATAGCCATTAGGTCCGATCAAAAACTCCCCTAGCTAACCCAATATATGAAAGCACTCACCGAGCCCATGTACACCTATGTCTTCGATGCTCTCATCCTCTGGATCTAGACCCGACCCATACATGAGTTAGCTTCCTTAAGACCTCTTGAACTAGGCCTTAAGACCCTAGGATCAACCCAGATCCTAGCCCAAAATAGATTCTTGTAAAACTCTGCCAGCGCACTAAGCCAGCTAAGTTCCACTAGGTTAGCTCAATCTAAAACTGAGCCTGCCCAGTCTGGTGCTATGCCAGCAGTCCCAAATGCTTAGCTCTCTGTTTTGCCTATTTTCTAAGACCTAGTCAACCTAGTTTTGGCTAAGCCGATTAACCTATAGAAAATATTCTTTCTACAGTCTTGATTCTCCGACTTTGGTTTCTTGCTTCATCTTGTGTTTCAGATCTTCGATGCACCAACCAAGCCCCTAGAATCTTTGGAGCCATCACCATGACTCATCCCATGGCTTCCCAAGGCTTGGGAGTGTTGAAAAAAGTTCCATAAATTCTTTCATATTATGCCCATAGTGAGGTTCAGGATGATGAATGGAGTCCAACGAGCCCAAGACCACCTCAATCGGAGATTAGACGACGAAGATATGCATGAAGGAGCACGTGGAGCATCGGATAGGATGTCGCACACCATCGTAGGCCCATTGGTGTGCCGACCCAGGCATGGGCTAGCCCAAGTGGCCCAGGCAGCATGGGCTAGCACCATGCACAAGCTGACCAAGGCAGCGTTGGCCAGCGCGATGGGCGGGCAGGCATGCGGCCTAGCGCCAGGTGGGCGCACGCGCGGGTGTGGCCCAGGCCTAGGCAGCCTCGCAAATAGGGCACGGGTGCAAGGCATTTTTACGTGGTCCACATGCTAGAGAGCGTGGACCAGGCTTTTTATCATGATGCTTCATGTGATTTGCATGATCCAATGGCCATGAAGGGCCGCGGTCATAATCTAACGGATTGAGGGACTTTTTTGAGTTTGTTTGGGACTATAGATTTCGATCCTGAGTTAGATAGAGGCCTTTAAAAGGCATGGCAGATTGAGAGCTTGAGTGTGGCTGGGTTATGGCTTCGTAATTTTGAGAGAGCTTGAGATGCAGAGAGCATAGAGAAGGGTGCTAGCGATAGTAGGAGCAGAGGCTTCGGGCAAATAGCTAGGCAATGGACTGTGATCATTTCAGGGGATCTCCAAAAGGAAGTTTGTTCAGGGTAACTTCTTGTTGAGAGGATTGTATATATAAGTTGAGAGTGGGTAATCTCCTCTTATATCTCTTTCTTTTTTATAGTGAAGTTTTGCATGCCCCATGAAGATGAGCCTTTAGGCTGATCCACGTACTTGATTGCTTTCTTATTTTATTTTCTTCTTTCTTTCTATCGCAATCCACTGGTACTAGATCCTTAATAAGTGATATCAGAGCCAGATAGTACCGGAGAGTAGATTGCAGCAGTTGTGCTAGAGATTGGAGAACATGGAGAAAACAAGCACAGTCAAGGTGGAGATCAACAGGTTTGATGGGAAGGATAATTTCTCCTTATGGCAAGCAAGAGTAAAGAATGTCCTCATCCAACACGGTTTGATCAATGCTCTCTTGTACTATGAGATGCCAACCACCACAGAGGTGAAGGATTGAAAGCGGATCCAGATGCAGACGATGAGCATGATCCATTTGTACCTAGTGGATGATGTGGTGATCCATGTACTTGAGAAGACTTTTCTAATGACGTTGTGGTCGAATCCTGAGAAGTTGTACATGGCAAAGTCGCTCACCAACACCCTCTTCCTTTGGAGGTAGTTCTATCGACTATGGATGGATGAAGGTTAGAGCGTGCGGGAGCATCTATCCAACTTTCAAAAGATCCTCACCGACCTCCTCAGCATTGGCGAAAAAGTTGAGGAGAAGACCAGGGCGTTGGTCTTTCTAGCATCGCTTTCTCCTTCGTATGAGTTCTTGGTGACTACTCTTCTAGTGAAAAAGAGCACCATCAAGATGGATGAGGTCACTATAGTGATACTCCAGAATGAAATTCTGAGGAGGGAGAACCCAGCTTTGAGCTTAGATGGCGGCAGCTCAACTTTGACGATTTCTAGAGAAGTAGGAGGCAGTAGACGGAGTGGCAGAGGATCGCGAGGAGGATGATCCAAGTCCAAAATAAGGGACCAAAGAAAGATCAGATGCTACAGGTATGACAAGTTAGGGCATCGAGTCAAGGATTGCCCATAACTCAAGGATCGGACAAGGGCTACTGTGGCAGTGGCCAGTAGCGATATAGAAGGTAATGATGATATCCTTCTAATTTTTGATGAGGTATCTACTTTTTTCTTTCAGTGGATTATAGATTCTGCTTGTTTCCATTATGTATGTTGCAGAGAAGAGCTGTTTGACTTCCTGAAGATCGATGATGGTACTGTGTTCCTGCCAGATGGATCAAGCTATGAGATCAAGGATAGTGAGACGGTCAGCATGAAGCTCCATGATGGAATAGTGAAGAAGTTGGGTGAGGTTCGATACATACTCAGCTTTAACAAGAATCTAATCTCATCGAGCAGACTGGATTCGATCGGCTTCAGATGGAAAGCTGATGAAGGAATCCTGAAGGTCAAGCATGATAGTAGGGTGGTGCTTAGAGGAAGAAAGTATGGAGGACAATACCTCATGTCAGGGAGCCTAGTATGAGGTGAAGCTCCAGGTGGAAAAGGATCAGACATGAGATGAGAGACTCGGGAGGACGATATGCAACGTCACAAGGTGAAGTTCCTATTGCCATAGGAGGCTTCCCCAAGCAGGTCTCAGGTCAAGTGGATCACAGCAATTGATGGAGGTGGGATCGAGTAGCTTGGCTCGACTCCTACGTTTGCCCATCCATGATCAGCAGACGATTGCCCCAAGGCATGGGGGTGCTAGACAAACTCTCAGATAGGTGGAGATCGAATATCGAGTTGAGGTAGAGATTGTTGAGAAAAGCATCTCAAATTCTTTCACATTAAGCCCACAGTGAGGTTCAGGATGATGAACAGAGTCTAACAAGTCCAAGAATACCTCAATCGGAGATCAGACAGTGAAGATACGCATGAAGGAGCACGCGGAGTATCGGACAGGATGTCGGTAGTGGGCCACACCATCGTAAGCCCACAGGTGTGCCAGCCCAAGTGCATGGACCAACCACATGCTGGCTGGCCCAGGCAGTGTGGGCCAGTGCCACGCACGTGCCGGCCCAAGCATGCCCAAGCAGCACGGGCCGGCGCCACGCATGGGCAGGAGTGCGGCCTAGCACCACGTGCAGGTGGGCGCACAGCCCAGCGCCATGCTCGGGTAGGCGCTCGGCCCAAGTCAGTATGTGGGCGTAGCCCGGGCCTAGGCGGGCATGCGTGCAGGCGCGGCCTGGGCGCTAGCGGCCTCATGAACAGGGCACAGGCGTGGGGCATTTTTAGGTGGTCCATGCACTAGAGAGCATGGACTAGGCTTTTTATCATGGTGTTTGATGCGGTTTGCACGATCCAATGGCCACAGGGGGTCGTGGTCACAATCTAACGGACCGAGGGACTTGTTTGAGTTAATTTGGGACTGCAGACTCCGATCCTAAGTTGGATAGAGACCTTTAAAAGGCATGGCAGACTAAGAGCTTGAGTGTGGCTGGGCTATGGCTTAGTATTTTTGAGAGAGCCATAGATGCAGAGAGCATAGAGAAGGGCGCTAGCGATAGCAGGAGCAGGGGCTTCGGGCAGATTGCTAGGCAATGGACTGTAATCATTTCAGGGGGTCTCCAAAAGAGAGTTTGTTCAGGATAACATCTTGTTGAGAGGATTGTATACGTGAGTTGAGAGTAGGTAATCTCCTCTTGTATCTCTTTCTTTTTTATGGTGAAGTTTTGCATGCCCCATGGAGGCGAGCCTTTAGGCTAATCCACGTACTTGATTGCTTTCTTATTTTGTTTTCTTCTTTCTTTCTATCGCAATCCATTGGTACTAGATCCTTAATAGGGAGCACCACAAATCCTCACAATCTCCACCTTGGTGCCCAAGCCTTGGCAAATCTCTCGACAATGCCCTCTTGCACGATCACATTATCGCTGCGTACTTGACAGCACCTGTGCAAACATCATCTCCGCCAATCCTCTTTAGCTATTGTACACCTTTGAGGCCTTTAGGATTATTGCCTCCACCGCTGAAGACTTGTGCTTGCTTTTTGGCACCACCCTAGAATTGTAGGATCGCTTCTACTTAGCAGCTGCATCACTTTTTCTAAACTTTCCTGGAGAACCTACAGCATTTCTACACCAGCACATGTTGTACCACCTAACACGTTCTCCTCAGAGCTACACCTATCCACCTGCACACACCGCTCCACCTAGAACTATGCATCATCGGTGCTTTGAACTCATGCCAAATTTTCTCTATACTTATGAAGCCACCACTGCGGAGCTCTACCTATATTCGAAGTCTACCTGATGCCATAGAAGTCGACTCTGTCATCAAGTTCCTCGAGGCCAACCACTCTGTCCCTTCGAATCCTACCATAGAATTGCACTGCTAAGCCTGCCACTACACCTCGAACATCGTCACTGTCCTTTCGAACCCTTCATGCTCCATGGACTCCTTTGAAGCTATCTCGGATACCTTCGCAACCCACGGGCACCTCCGAAACCCAAGAGCTCATCCAACTCTTCTGAATCCAGTGATTGAATCCTAAGAAATTTTACCCTGGTCCTTCTCTTCTTCTCCTACACCCATCATTGCTTCAGTTGCGCTCAGAGAACCATCCTCCACCTGAATCGTGACTCTCTCTGGTGCCCCTATAGAAGAACCCTGATCCATGATACTTCTGACTACATGATGCCCCTAATGCTCCTTGAGACTTTCTGGCTCTCCCTGAGACCTACACTCGATCTTTCTGAGATGCCCCTAACACCACCTAATGAGATACCTTCCTTGACTACTACATCATCGAGCCCCTCTCAACACTGTATCTTCAAGGAAATGCTACGACAACACTCCAGCACTCTCTGTCAATCACATAACCATCATACACCCTAGCCTTTCCAACAAGACCAATCAGTAAATCATGCACCCAATCCCTCCACCCTAAGAAAATCCCTTCTCGTTAATCCTCTCAACCACCACCTTTAACTCGCTGCTCCCGGTTGGCCAAACCATAGCGATAACAAAGATAGAGCTGAGACATACTGCGGAATCCTTGTGTAGATTTTTGATTTCACATTATATGACTTCTTCTTCACTTTCATGCACCATCAGGCTCTAAAATCTAGCTTTGATATCATATTATCGTCCACAACATCCCAAGCATCACCTAGCTCTGATACCAAATTATAGACCCATAATATCGCTCAAACGCCAATCATCCTTGACATCACAAGCACTGATAGCATATTGCAGAAGTCCCTGATCTTTTGCACGGACCTGAAGAAACCTATGACATTCTCTATGGGCAGCAAACCATAGATCCTCCAGTTGGATCTATGATGGGGCACTTCCCTCCTTGGGCTTGAGGGAGACGCCCCCTTCTCTAGGGCTTCTTCAAGAACCCTAGGGCGGCAACTCTAGAGAGAAGAGAAGAAGAAAAAATTGAGAAAGAAAAGATCTGTATTGATTCTATACTTTAAAACTCTAATACAACCTATGTATTTATACATAGCCATTAGGTCCGACCAAAAACTCTTCTGGCTAATCCAATACATGAAAGCACTCATCGATCCCATGTACATTCGTATCTCCCATGCTCTCATCCTCTGGATCTAGACCCGATCCATACATGAGTTAGCTCCCTTAAGACCTCTTGAACCAGGCCTTAAGATCCTAGGATCAATCCAGACCCTAGTCCAAAATAAACCCTTGTGTAACTCTGCCCATGCACTGAGCCAGCTTAGTCTCAGCACTGAGCTAGCTAAGTTCCACTGGGTCGGCTTAGTCTAAAATTGAGCCAGTCCAATCTTGTGTCGTGCCAACAGTCCCGAACACTCAGCTCTCTATTTTTTCTATGCTCTGAGACTTAGCCAATCCAATTTTAGACTGAACCGGCTTACCTATAGAAAATTATCTTTCTGCAGTCTTGATTCTCTAGCTTTAGTTCCTTGCGTCACATTATGTTTCAGGTCTTCAAAGCACCAATCAAGTTCTTAGAATCTCTGAAGCCATCACTGTGGCTCCTCCCGTGGCCTCCCAAGGCTTGGGAGCACCACAAATCCTCACATAGTTGCTAGACCTAAGGCAATTAGATTGCACTTAGTATTTTCATGCTTCATGAATTTAAAACTTTTTAAATGGATATAATTTTTTTTTCTTAAATGGATATATTGCACACAAAGTTTATTGGAATAACCTTCAGATTTTGAAAATCATAAATTTGCAAATCATATTTTTAAGTTAAATAAAGCTTTATATGGTTTAAAATAAGTACGTAGAGCATGATATATTAGATTAAGCAAATTTTTGCTTAAAAATAATTTTAAAAGAGAAAATATGGATATAACTATATTTATTAAAAGAAAATCAAATGATCTTTTAATCGTTGAAATGTATGTGGATGACATAATATTTGGTAATGATCTTTTGTGTAAAGAATTTGCTAAGTTAATGTGTAAAGAGTTTGAGATGAGTATGATGGGAAAACTAACATTTTTTCTTGGAGTCTAACTCAAGCAAATAAATGAGGGGATCATCATAAACCAAAGCAAGTATATAAAGAAAATTTTAAGAAAATTTGATATGGAGAATGTTAGAGGTATTGGCACTCCTATGAGCTCAAATTGTAAGCTTGATCAAGATTTAAAAGATAAAAAGGTAGATCCTAAGCTTTATAAAGATATAATTATATTGCTTCTTTATTTAACTACTAGTAGACTGAATATTATGTTTAGTATTTATATGTGTGCAAGTTATCAATCTAATCCAAAAGAATCACACGTTATGGTAGTTAAAAGAATTTTAAGATACCTGATTGACACTCAAAATGCTAGATTACGGTAATCTTTCTTAAATTTAATTGATTATTTAGATGTTGATTTTGCTAGATGTAAATTAGATAGAAAATGTACAAGTAATACTTGTCAATTTCTAGATGTTAATTTTATCTCATGGTTTAGTAAGAAATAAAATTTAGTGGCATTGTTGATGGCGGAAGCCGAATACATTGCAGCTAGAAGTTGTTATACTCAACTCTTATGGATTAAGCGACAACTAGAAGATTATGGTATGACTTATAACAAAATTCTTATTAGATATGATAATACATGTGCTATTAATTTAACTAAGAATCAAATTCAACACTCAAGATCTAAGTATATATTAATTAGACATCATTTCATTAATTAGAGATCATATTCAAAATAATGATATTATACTTGAATTTGTATCAATAGATAATCAAATTGCTGATATCTTTATCAAATCATTAAGTGAAAAAAGTTCTCTTTAATTAAAAAAGAATTAGAAATTTATGATCCATTTGCTTGAATTATCTTTCACATAAATTTCTTAATTGACCAAGTTGTTTTGATTCATTTCTATGAATGTTTACTTCGATTTATTTTTGTTGAATTATGTATTTAAATGTGCAATTGATTGATTTTGACATAAATTATTTATTGGTATGGTTGATTACATCATTTCATAGAAAGCTAATTTCTGAAACTTTCTCTGTACCAGACTAAGCTGCCTAACTATAAACTTACTTAACCCTCGACTGAGCTGAATCATCTATAATCTAAGTCAACTCAGATGTTGAAACCCAATTTTAAAATGGAAAGCCCTAGTGGTCCCCTTCCACATTTTCCATCATTTCACTTAGCCATCTCTTCCCCAAAGCCTTTGCCCCATAAAAATAGTTCTCCATTTGTTCTTTTTGAGGTGATGGTGGCAGGATTTGATCTCCATGGCTCCAAAGAAATAACTTACATACTGAATGAAGAGGCCTTGTCAGCACCATCCTTCTCAAAGTGGAACTCAAGGAAATCAAGAGGAAAGAAGAACAAAGCATGGAATGGATCAAAGGGAAGAATTAACTATCAGAAGGGTAGTCCAAGTGCCTCGGCTTGAAGCTCCATCGCAGCGAGTTCCTCCACCACGAGCACCGACTCCTCTCCTCAACCCATTGCTCAGACTTCATCTCCTTAACCATCTAGATAGGTTATCCCACTTTCTTCTAGATCTATTTGTATAGAAAGAAACATTAACTTTGAATTTCTAGAAAGAAAGAACTTTCAAATTGGAAGAAAAATAAAGAATCTAGGTTGGGAGTTCCTATGCACCTTAAATCTTCCAACATGCCCCAATTTGGTTAGAGAATTCTATGGAAACTATAAAGTGGGGGTTAGCTCTATTGAATTAGAGGTCAAAGGAGTTAAGATTGTCTTAAATTCAATATCTCATGGGCATTTTCTTTGTTCTCCCACAATTGAATCAAATAGACTTGTGGACAAGAATATAAGACTAAAAATAATCCTTGAATAAGAGGATATTGTTAACTTTGTTGAAATCCTAGTAAGTAGACTATCAGTGGAGTTCAGACTTTTACACCATATGACTGCTAGGATATTTATACCAAGGGTTGGATGCTTTGACTTTGTTATGGAGAGGGATGTCATTTTATGCACCACATCATTAAAAAACTTCCTTTCAACCTGCCCATAGTAATGATCAAGGTGATGCATGATCCAGCATCTCGTGCCAAGCCAACACTTCCACATGGAATGTATCTCACTATTATATTCAAGGAATTTGGAATCGATTTGGATGGTGAGCCATCAAGGAAACTTTAGCACTTTGATACATACAATGAAAATCCTTAAGGTAGATGGGGTACACTAAAATTGATGATCACTGGATATAGAAGGGAGAAGGAAGAGAAGAAGAAAGAGCTGATCTTGAGCATGAGGTACATCGAAAGCAAGTTCCTTGTACTTCTACTAATCAACCCACTCAATTAGAAGGTTCGGATCCTCAAGTGGTCATGATGGGTAAAGATCAAATCGAAGAGATTGTGCAGTGCATTTATGGCAAACTTCAAGACTCCTTGAGCACTATTATCAAATTTGCTATCAAGGAGGCCTTGGATGAGCATAGGCTTTCTTTAGAGCCATCTAATTTCCATCCTCCATCCACCTCAGACCACACACCCTCTCTAGATTAAACTCCTTAGGACTTATAAAATCCTAAATTAGAACAAGTTGACCATGCATGAAGCTTAGCCGACCCAATCTCAGTTTGAGGGAAAGATAGAAATCATGAATAATCAGAGCAAGTCCTTCAGCCAACCATTGTTGACCCTATGATTGATTTTGATGATCATAAAATATTGAGTAAAAATATTACTAATTATGTGTTTCAAGAATGTATGTAGGATTTTTCAAGTATCCAAAATGAAGAATTTATCTTAAGAATAAATTCTCTCAAGATGCCATGCCAAAATACTTAGAAGAAGAAGTTTTCATAAATTTGGATGTCTCAATATAAAAAAAATTAAAAGAAAAAGAAATAAATATCATTTGAAAGATTTAGAGCCAAGAAATTTAAGTTTGGATGGTCAAATAATGAAAAAAAAATGAAGTTAGAAAGTTTAGAGCCGACCTACCCAAGAATCGATTAAGCTTTGATATGAAATAGGATTGATACTTTAATTTAGCATGTAGCTGAGCCAGCTCAAATTGGATCTAAGATAGCTCTCTCAAAATGGCAGAAAAGGTATTTTTCTATTCTGCTATTCGAGCCAGATTGAATTGGATCCAAGCCAGCTCTCTTCGGAAGATAGAAAACTAGTTTTTGAATTCTGTAGTTCGAGCCAGCTCAAAATCAAATTCGAGCCAGCTTTATCATCGAGCTAGCTTTAAGCTAGATCCAAGTCAGTTCGATGATGTCTGATAGCCTTTAATGGCTAGTTTCTGCAACCTCTCCAATGGCTCTTTTTCATCTCCAACAGCTATTTTAGAGCTTTCAATGGCTAGAACTCACTCTCTAACCATCTTCAAAGATATTTAAAGATGGAAAATCAATTTGAATGAAAGATTAAGTAAAATTAAGAGGGAACTCATTTTTAGATTTGATTGAGCTCCATTGCACATCAAAAGAAGAGAGAAAAGAGAGAAACCAAACAGTGAAATCAGAGGGCTTTCAAGAGATATCTTCTCCAACATCTAGTACAACCTCTCAAGCGTCATTTGAAGAGAAGTAAAGCTTCAAAAGAGCATACATTCAGCAACTTCTTCGAGCTTCAAAGAATTTATATTTTCTATTTTTCTTTTGTGCCAAACTTCTTCATCCTTGTATTTTGTTTCTTTACAAGTTTCTTTGAGGAAAAGAAACTTGGGGTTTAGGTTGGTCCAAGCCCATAATTGGACATTGTATAGATTTTGGTTGGTTGGCTTGAAAAATCAACTGGATTATTAGTGAACTTGAAAAACTAATGGTATAAAGTTTTGATTGGTGCTCCTAAAAAAACCAACTAAGTTTGTTTGTAAGCCCAAAAAAATAAACACACTGTAATCAAGGAAGAATTATAGTAAAAATTCCAAGCAAAGCTTGGAGAGTGGACGTAGGTGTGGATTGCATCGAACCACTATAAAACTTTGTGTATTTGTATTCTGGTTCTTCTTCTATCTCTTTACATACTTATCATGCTTTCCTTATTTTCTTTACTTTGCTTTCATTTCTAATTTACATTATTTAGATTCTTAGTTGGCATACACTATCTTACTTCCACTGTAGCTTTAATCCTTTACTTCACAAACTCTCTAATTTGCTTAAATTAAAGCATATATTTTTTTAGAGATTAATTTGGTTGAAATTTTGAAAGAATCCAATTCACCCTCCCCTCATCTTGGGTTACTATCTATGGGCAACAACCATGTTTTTGTCTTAGTCGACAAAAATAGGGTTCTGGTCCACTCAAGCTTTTAGATAATCGACCTAGTTTTAGTGTCAAGATGAAGATAGAAAGTTAAAGATTCAAAGCATTTCCTTGAGCCAACCCTGTGATCAAGATAGTTGACTAAGTTTGGAGCTTAGCCAACTCAAAAAGAAGGTTGGCTGACTCAATCTCAGAGATAGAAGAGCATAAAAAATAATAGAAATTAGCAAGTCTTTTAAGCTAACCTAGAAAATCAGCTAGCCAACCAAACATTTAAGTTAACTAATTAAGAAGAGACCTGAGCCAACCTAGTCTTAGGCAGACAAAATAAACAAAACGATGGATTTTTTGGGATCTACTGTTGAGCCATTTCAAAATTTAACTTAGACAATTCAAATTTGAAGGTTAGTCGACTAAAAGGCTGGGTGAGCCAACTCACAACATTCTGATAGAATAATGGCTAGTTTCTTAGAAATTCCAAAATATGCCTAAATTCATTCAATGGCTATTTTGAAGTTTTCAATAGCTGCATCATTAATTCTAGATTTTTTTGAGGCCATAAATGTAAATGATTGATGGAGCAAATAAAGTTTTTGAGGTTCAAGAAATTTATAGAGCTATTTTCAAAAAAACTAATGAGTGGAAGTCAAAGAGAAAGAGGAAGGAATTAAAGAGTTCCTTAAATTCAGTCCTTCCTTCATTCAATTAGTCTGAAAGATAGAAAGAAAGCATTAATTTAAGCCAGTTATCTTTGAGAAAAAGCATTACGATAGAATAGGGTGGTTACATGCATATATTTTAAAATTTTTCCAAAATTTATGTTGCAGCAGAAATAAACATAGATTAAAATAATTTTAATCTTAACATGCATTTGATCTAATATGCTAAACCACCTATCATGGATCTATGAACATGAGATATTCAGTCTAAAAATTTTGATTATTAAAAACATAAAGGAAAGGAGATCCGATCTCCATCCCTTAGCATAGGTTGATGATCACCATGGTTGATGATTGTGGTGTTAGATATATGACCTAGAAGCTAGATTGACTGACACTTGTAATATTTTCTAAGTGCATAATTATAATTTTGACTTATAATTAATAAATTAGGTTATTCTTTCTATCACATTTGTGTATTGAGTGTCTGTGATACATCCATTAGGTTAATGGACATGATAACATATATTCTTAGGAGTTAAAAATTTTAGACTTATGTTATCATAATTAACTCATGAACTACATTCGATCGTAGGATCGTCATGAGAATGATGATCAATTTGGAAGATTAGTGTACGATTACTTTATTAGAATAGATAAGTCTTGAATCTATAATATGGAGACACCTGAGCGAGAGTATAGGTGCTTATTAAGAACAAGGGTATTGAGCATGATCAACTTCGAGCAGTCATAAGAAAATCTACCTTTTCATCAATGACTTGCTCGTAGCTATAGTTGTGTGTCTGGTTCTTTGACCTAAGGTGTATTGGTAGTTCACCTTGAGGGTGCTATAGTTTGACTGCACCATGATTAGGTCTTCTAGTCATTTGGAATCCTATGCTATATGTTGGCTATAGCATGTTCATTATAGGAATTAGATCACACTAAGATGGGATCTATCAACCTCGATAGAAGAGAAGTAATCCTATGGTGATCATAAGATTGAATCCTAAAGCCCATGGCCATGGCAATGTGAAACAATAGAAAAGTTTTTCGATTAGGATTTCACATCGAACTCGAATTAAGTGATTCAATCATACAACAGGAATTGGGTTTGACGAGTCAATCTTAACCTAATCCTATTGGGACTCATGATGGAAGAACTCAATCACATAGTTGGCTATATCAGGAGGTTCATATTTAGTTCTGATAGATTGCCACCACATATGCTAGGTATCACTGATGGATTTTGGGATCAATTAAAATTATCTCGATGATTGATGATTCTAATTGAGCAAATTCGAAAGAGTTCTGGTCCATCAAAAGATGTTTTGATGATATCGATGATGAAGATCATGACATGTTCCATTACCATACAAAATTGAACCTATTAGGTTGCACAAATAAGGTCTTAGGTCTGGATGTCATTAATTGAACTCACGTAGTCCGATTAATTTAGATTAGATCTAATTAGGTTCAAAAAAATCATGCTAGCTCACAATTTGACCTAACATTCTTCTTCTATAGATTTTCTAATTAGTTTGGACTCAGTCAAATTGGATTTGGCTCATCCAGATGCACTATATGGATTTGTCCTGAACTAACTGGACCTTGTCCTAATTATATCAGACCTTGTCCTAGTCAGATCCGCCCTTGTCTTAGTTTTCCCTATAGAGCAATAGGACAAAGGGGGGCGCAAACTCTTGGCGCCCCACCTTTGACCAAGTCTTGCATGTAAGAAAGAAAGGTGAGGGGTGTGAGCCCACTGAATTTCTCTAGGGGCATGTGCCCTAGATGATTTCTAGAGAGAGCAAGGCGCACGTGTAGGGTTTGATTGATATGGCAGAAGTAATATATTTCAAAATTTTTGTATATCAAACCCTAAACCCTAGGACCAATCTTGATGTAATTCAATCATATACATGCATAAGGTATCATAATTAAGTAACATGCCTTTTATTATCTGATTTGGTGATGAATTATTTTCACAAGGTGCCAATGTGTTCGTCCTCCAATAGTAATCCACATAGAAATTAGTTCAAGAGCAATTCCACTCGAAACCTTTGAACTCTGAACTAGAATTCCATGGCCTTCCTTCTTCTTTTTCCTCTCTAATTTATACTCTCTTTTATTATCTCTTAGCCTTTTTAAATATTCTTCCTAATCCTTGTCTTAAATAAAACTCCTTGTATTGGTTAAGATCTTGTCTAAAGAAAGACACCTTATCTTGCCAATCCTTATCTAAACGAAAGGGAGGAAGAATCTTAAGACAAGCCACTAAATTGAAATGCCCGACACCTTCCATCTGAGACTTATTTATAGTTTCAGATGGGGCACTAATTATACCTATTTTCAAGTACTTATTAGCCATTAAAAAGTCTTATCAAGGGGCCAGATAAGTCTCTTAAAGCAGAAGGACACTAGGAGGCACCTAGAAATCACGTAAAATCTGATTTCTGGCTTCGAAACTTCGTATATATGACTTCCCATTTTTTATTCCGAATTTTTTTTTGAATTTTCCTCTCATATGTTATGGATAAGGTGAGAGATTATCTAGTATAGGCACCTAACTAAGAGCTTTCATGCAGGACTCTTAGGCGCCAAATAATATGAGACTACGTGACGTTTCGCATAGTTTTCCCAGGAGATCTATTTCCTGCACCCACCATCTTTGACCAATTAAAGATGGTAAGTGTCAAGAGAGAAAAGAAGAGTTCTAAGGGGCATTTACCTAGTCAAAGACCCAAACATAAGGAGTCTTACTTCTTATGCATGCCACATGAGAGCACACGCCACCCTATTTTGTGCGCCAACTCTAGGGGAGAGTTCCAGGTGCCTAGCACTCTTCATATTTGAGTCCAAATGATTACAAGTGGCACCCATCGATGGATAGCCCTTTTAGCCTAACCACATTTCAGACTTAAATAAAATTGGTTAGCCAAGAGTGCAAGGATTCGAGCCAAAATGATTTGGCAAGGAATTAGGTTAGCCAACATGTGCTAGCATACCAATTGGCCACCCAATTAGGATCCAATGATCCTAAAATAAATTCTTGACTAATTTCTTTATGTATGTAACCCATTAGGCTCCACATCTACCCAGCAGTAGGCCTAAGTGCATTTTAATCTAATCCAATTGGACTGAATCTCAATCGACTATGATTAATGTCGATCCGATTTCACCAATTAGAAAAACCATTTAATTGAGAATCAAATTAATGTTATTAATTTAATCAAATTCATAAGTCAAGATTGATGTCTAGCAATGTATTATAACTTCTCAAAGGATATAGAATTTGATAAAAATATCAAATATATCCTATAGTGGCAAGTACCCATACAATTTAATCCCACGATCATCCTGCATTCCGAATATGTTTATGAGCATGGATAAATGTCATACTCAAGCACATATTCATATCGATTCTCTATTAATCAATGACAACTCCAATGAATGATTAGAAGTCCTATCTAATCTTCATTCTACTTTGGCTAAAGTCTTACTGAGTTATTAATAGATGAGAATACATAGGATATCAACTCCTCTAACTAGGAGTGATCGATTCCTTATTGACCTACTCACAACCTTCATGCACACTTGACCATATCTAGAACTTTCCGTTCATGACTTAGTGTCATAATTGAGTATGAACCAAAAATATGGGCTTAAGTGCATAAGATACCATGGTGTCTCAGGTCTAAGGATCACTTGCACAACTCTCACTTAGAGAACCATATTTTGACATATAAGTAAGGTTCCATAAGATGTTTTCTTTAGCGAGTCAATTCAGTGAACTCATTCCTCAATGAGCACCCACATCCTTGTATTAGTGTCTCCTACTCAAGTGGCTTGTGAGATCCATCACTCTCTCTATCAAGCATACATAGGATGTACCAGTCTATCCAGAACATTGAGCCCCAACTCAATGTTCCTATGACTAGAAAAATTCAAGTTTAGGATTTTAGGATTTTAAGTCTTATAGGCATGACTCATTCATATCCCCTAAAATTATTGTCCTAATCTTTGAGGTTCATCATAATCTTTAAATATAAAAGATGCTACTAAAATGATGAATCAAATATCTTAATTTTATTAATATCAAAATAAATATCATTAAATGAGTTGGGGATTATACAGAAAGGTTCCATCGCACCACATATGTGATTTGCTAATAGGACACTTATTCTTTCAATCTTCTACTTGCACTAAAGCCAATCATCCTAATATCTAAAACCCATACAATAGAGATAGTGATCAAATATTTATTATGGTAAGGCCTTAGTGAATTGATCAGCTATATTATTTTTAGTATCTACTCATTCTAAAACAATATCTTATCTCTCAACAATCTCCCGAATGAGGTGGAACCATCTGAGGATGTGTTTTGATCTAGGGTGAGATCTTGGTTCTTGGCTTGGATTACTGCACCAGTATTATCATAATAAAGTGATACTAGTCATTCAATTTTAGGAACCATGCCCAAATCATCGATGAATTTCTTCATCCAGACAGCTTCCTTGGCAGCTTCACTAGCAGCAATGTATTCTGCCTTTATTGTTAAGTCATCTATAGTCTGTTATTTTAAACTTTTTTGACTCACTGCATCTTCATTTAAGATGAAAACATATCTTGATATTGACTTGCTATCATCTAGGTCTGACTGAAAACTAGAATCAGTACAACCTTTTAGTTTCAACTTAGATCCACCATAAATTAAAAAAATATCTTTAGTTCTTCTTAGATAGTTAAGAATGTCTTTTACAGCTTTCCAATGATCCTTCCCTGAATCAACTTGATATTTGCTGACTATGTGAAGGAAAAATCCAGATTTCCCTAGTCAGGTTCGTTCAGATCTGATTGGATCAAGAGAGATATTTCAAAAATTTTTCTTTTGAATCCAAATTAGATCTGAGATATTTCAAATCTAATTTTTTAGACCTAATAAAATAAAGAAAAGTATATTAAATTTGATTTAATTTTATACCTTTTGTTGGATAATCAGATTATCCTATGATGATCCTGCTGATTGCCTGAGGTTCTGAATCTAGCCATGCAAGTGCCTAGCCTCTACCGATATCTACTCGAGCTGAATCTAGAGATCTTCTCCTTCTTTATCATCTCTCTAAATATCAGATCTAGATCTAATTTGGAGGATCTTCAAAACTCCTTTTGAAGATCTGAAATCATCTCTTGCAGCAGTGCCGCCTTCTTCCTTTCTCATCATCTTTCTCTTGCCTGGATCGCATCAAACTGGAGCCCAAATCCCCTTGGGCATGGAGAGGAGAGAGGGGACCTGAAGATGGCATGGAGGAGGGAGAGGGGCAGCCTTGTGGCATGGGCTATTGGAGATCTTTTTTAAAGCTTGGCACAGATAGGGTTTTTATAGACCCTACTGTGCCATGCAGTGCCACATCATCTCGGCCAATCACGTCGCTTCATGCAATCAGATCTAAATCTAATTAGTGGGATGACATCACCTGATCAAATTAGATGAGAGCCTCTTTTAATCATCTTTAGATGGCTCCTAAGACTAGTCAAAGTCTATTCATTGGCGCCACCTAAGTAGATACCCCAAAGTAACTAAAGTCCCATCTGTATGGAACTCCAGGCACCTCTATCCATAGGTGCACGCCACCCTAGGCATGCACTCTTGGTCCATCTACTTTTTAGCAGATTAACTGGTCCAAAATAAATCTCCTATGGGTGCATGACATATGGGCAAATGTCTAAGTAACCAAGGTCAATGTTTGATCAAAGTCAAAACACAAGAATTAGAAGGTGATGGAAAATGGTAGGTGTTGTCTTAAATTTATCTCATAAATTAAGACCACCCTTTTCTAACCTAGACAAGCTACAGTCAGATCAAGTAAAAGTATCTGAGTGAGTACAAACTCATTTGGCTCAGTCGAGATAATATTTAATGATTGCAGAAGGAGAATGTTAGGCTCAATCGTATGCTAGCATGATTTTCATGAACCTAATTGAATCTAATTCAAATCAATTGAACTGGGTTAGTCCAATTTATGCTATCCAGATCCAAACCCTTGTTTGTGTGATCCAGTTAGGTTCAGTTATTTATGGTAATGGGATATGTCACGATCTCTATCATCAACATCATCGAAACACCTTTCGATGGATCAAAATTTTTCTGATTCAGATAACTAGAATGATTGATCATCCAAATCATTCTAATTGCTCCCAAAATCCACTAGTGACACTTAGCAGTATATGGTGGCAACCCATCAAAATTGAAAATGAACCTCTCAGTGTAGCTACCTATGTGATTAAGTTCTTCTATCTTGAGCTCCGATCAGATTAGGGTTAAGGTGAACTCATCAAACCCTAATTTTTGTCATATGATTTAATCATTTGATTCAAGTCCGATGTGAAAACCTTAATAGAAACTCTTTCTATTATTTCACTCTACCATGGCCATGGACTTATGGACTTGATTCTCATGATCATCATAGGGCTGCTCTTCATCTACGGAGGTAGATAGATTCCCTCTTAGTGCAATCCAATTCCTACAATGAACATGTTATAGCCAACAAACACCTAAGGATTTTGAATGGCTAAAAGATCAAGTCATGGTGTAGTCAAACTATAACACCGTTAACGTGAACTACTGATGCACCTCAGGTCAAAGAACCAGACACAGCACTATAGCTTCGAGCTAGTCATCGATGAGAAGGTAGACTTTCTTATGACTATCCGAGGTGGTCATGCTCAGTGCCCTTGTTCTCTAAGGAGTATCTATACTCTCGCTCTGGTGTCTCTACACTATAGACTCAAGACTCATCTACTATAAAGAAGCAATTGTACACTAATCTTTTGGATCAGTCACCATCCTCATGATGATCCTACGGTCAGAAGCATTTTATGAGTTAATAACGAAAATTCATGTCTTAAATTTTCAACTTTTGAAAATAAGAATTATCATTACCATTAACTCAAGGGATGTATCATAGACACTAAATAGACATTTATGATAGAAAATAATCTATTTTATTATTTATAATCAAAATTATAATTTTGCCCCTAGAAGTGTATTACAAGTGTCAACCAATTCTGACTTCTAGGGCACACATATCTAACAAACTTTTAGTTGACCTAAAGCCAATTGGCTATAAATCTAAGTCCCATCTTCTCAAGATGGGCTTCGATCTTTTGCTGGCCCAACGGCTTTGTGAGTGGATCCACCGCATTGTCATGGAGTCGACTCTCTTGACCTCGACGTAATCCTTCTCGAGGTTATCACGGATGAGGTGGTATTGCCGCTCAATGTGCTTGGATTTCTGGTGAGACCTCAGCTCCTTAGCAAGGGCTATGGCACCATTGTTGTCACAGTATAGAGGAATGGCATCTGATGACATCATTCTGATCTCTATAGCATACTTCTTATACCAGAATGCCTCCTTTGTAGCTTCTGATGCAGCAATGTATTCTACTTTCATGGTGGAATCTACGATCACTGTCTGCTTGGAAAACTTTTAATTGATAGCTCCATCATTACACACAAACAGACTCTCAGATGTCGACTTTTGATCATCTACATCGGACATAAAATCCGAGTCTGTATATCCCTGGACTTGGAGTTCTTTATTACTAAAAACCAACAATATATCCTTAGTTCTTCTCAAGTACTTAAGAATACATTTCACAGAAGTCTAGTGTTCTTCATCTAAATTTGACTGATATCTACTCGTGACACTCATAGCATGGGCTCCAGGTCGTGTACATAACATGGCATACATGAGGCTCCCTATTGCTGAAGTGTAAGGGATCTTGCTCATGCGTCCTATTTCCTCAGGTATGCTAAGGCACATCTTCTTGGAAAGATGAATGCCATGTCAAAGGGTACCAAACCCCTCTGAGAGTTTTCCGTGATAAACCTCTTAAGCACTTCCTCTATGTACATCTTCTGTGTAAGTCCTAGCATCCTATTCGGTCTATCTCTATTGACCTTAATTCCTAGAATAAAGGATGCTTCTCCTAGGTCTTTCATGGAGAATTCTTTGGATAACCACATTTTAACTATGGTCAACATAGGAATATCATTCCCAATAAGGAGAATATCATCCACGTACAATACGAGGAAGACAACAGCGCTCTCACTGACCTTTTTGAAAATACATGGTTCCTTCTTGTTCTTGATGAAATCAAATAATTTGATCACATCATTGAAATGAGTATTCCAGCTACGAGATGTTTGGTTAAGTCCATATATGGACCTTTGCAGCTTGCATACCTTATGATCAGTATCACTGGATGTGAAACCTAGCGGCTATTTTATATAGATATCTTCCTCAAGATATCCATTTAAGAATGCCGTTCTCATGTCCATTTGTCAAATTTCATAATCAAAATAGGTTGTAACAGCAAGCAATGTACGAATGGATTTTAGCATAGCTACCGGCGAAAAGGTATCCTGATAGTCAATGCCTTCACATTGACTATATCCTTTTGCCACTAATCTAGCTTTGAATGTCTTCACATTCCCATCTGCACCAATCTTTCTCTTGTAGATCCATTTACACCCAATAGGTACTATACCTTTTGGTGGATCTACCAAGGTCTAGACTTGGTTTGAGTGCATCGAGTCAATTTCTGACTTTATTGCCTCTAACCATTTCTCAGAGTCGATATCCGATATCGCCTCGTTAAAGGTTTTGGGATCATCACAATAAACCCCATTACCTACGAGGAATATTTCTTCTATTTCCTTTAAAATAGTACCTAAGTACCTCTCAGAAGGACGGACAATCCTTTCCAATCTATGAGGTGGAGAAGGTAGTGATTGTATTGGCTCAACCTGATTTGGTTCCATTTGGTCCTTAGCTCGTTGCTCTTGTGAGACTTTCTTATCGAGCTTGATCTGCTTTCCAATGCCACTATCTTGAATAAACTATTTTTCAAGAAAGATGACATGTCAACTCAGAATCACATTGTGATCTTCTAGAATGTAGAAATAATATCCTAATGACTCTTTAGGATGTCCTATAAATCGAGCTCTAAAGGACCTAAAGTCTAATTTATCTGCTTGTTGTCTTTTGACATGAGCCGGACAATCCTAAATTCTGAGATGACTTAGACTTGGTTCTTACCATGCCATATCTCATACGGTGTGGTAGAAATGGTTTTAGAAGGAACCCTATTCAATAAGTATATTGTAGTTAATAAACTGTGTTTTCAAAAAAAATTAAGAAGGTCTGTGAAGCTCATCATGGATCGGACCATATCTAATAGGGTTTGATTTCTCCGTTCTGAAGTTCTGTTAAGTTGAGGTATTCCAGATGGAGTCCATAGAGAGACTATGCTGGTTTTCTTCAGATAGTCCAGGAATTCCTGACTAAGGTATTCACCTCCTCGATCTGATTGAGGAACCTTAATGGGTTTTTTAGTTTGCTTTTCTACTTCATTTCTGAATTCCTTGAACTTTTCAAAAGCTTCAGACTTGTGTCTCATAAGATATACATATCCATACCTAGATAAATCATTGGTAAAAGTTATGAAGTAGACAAAGTTGCCTTTAGCCGACACATCAAATGGGCTGCACACATCAGTATGTACTAGGATAAGAAGATCCGTGGCCCTTTCTCCATGTCCCACAAAAGGGAGCTTAATCATTTTGCCATGAAAATAAGATTCAAAAATTGGATATGACTCGGAAGTTAACAGACTCAATAGCTCAGTTTTCTTCAATTTGTTAACCCTATCTTCTGCTATATGACCTAGTCTTAGGTGCCATAGACACCTATCATTTGGACTATCCCTAGATTGTTTCATGGCATTCACATTTTGCTCGATATTAAAAATAGATACATCAATATGTAACTGGTAAAGACCGTTAATAAGGAAACCACTTACAATTTTATTTCTTTTATAAAGAATATTACAATGGTGTTAGATATGTGTGCCTTAGAATCCAGAATTGGCTGACACTTGTAATACACTTCTAGGAGCAAAATTATAATTTTGATTATAAATAATAAAATGGGTTATTTTTTATCACATATATGTATTTAGTATCTGTGATATATCCCTTGAGTTAATGGTAATGATGATTCTTATTTTCAAGAGTTGAAAATTTAAGACAAGAATTTTCATTATTAACTCATAAAATGCTCCTGACCGTAGGATCATCATAAGGATGGTGATTGATCCGGATGGTTAGTGTACAATCGCTTCTTTGTAGTAGATGAGTCTTGAGTCTATGGTGTAGAGACACCTAGAGCGAGAGTATAGGTACTCGTTAGAGAACGAGGGCACTGAGCGTGACCACCTCGAGTAGTCATTAAGGAAGTCTACCTTCTCGTCAATGACTGACTCGATGCTGTAGTGGTGTGTCTGGATTCTTTGACCTGAGGTGCATCGGATAGTTCACCTTGAGGGTGTTATAGTTTGACTACACCATTGACTCGGTCTCCTAGCCATATGGAAATCCTGAGGTGTATGTTGGCTATAGCATGTTCATTGTAGGAACTGGATTGCATCAAGATGGAATCTATCTACCTCGGTGGATGAGGAGCAGCCCTATGATGATCATGAGAATCAAGTCCATAAGCCCATGGCCATGGCAGAGAGTGAAATAATAGAAAGAGTTTCTATTTAAGGTTTTCACATCGGACTTGAATCGAATGATTAAATCATATGATAGAAATTAGGGTTTGACGAGTTCACCTTAACCCTAATCTGATCGGGGCTCAAGATAGAAGAACTTAATCACACAGGTAGCTGCACCAAGAGGTTCGCATTTTCAGCTCTGATGGGTTGCCACCATATACTGCTAGGTGTCACTGGTGGATTTTGGGAGCAATTAGAATGATTTAGATGATCGATCATTCTAGCTGTCTGAATCAGAAGAGTTCTGATCCATCGAAAGGAAGTTTCGATGATGTCTGATGATAGAGATCATGACATATCCCATTACCATACAGAACTGAACCTAACTGGAATCACACAAATAAGGGTTTGAATCTGGATGATCATCAATTGAACTAATCTAGTTCAATTGATCTGAATGAGATTCAATTAGGTTCAAGGAAATCGTGCTAGCACTCGATTGAACCTAACGTTCTTCCTTTTACTATCATAAATAAGTTGTCCTCGACTGAGCCAAAGGAGTTTGTGCTCAACTCAGGTACCTTCATACCTGGTCTGACTGGAGGTTTGTCCAGTTCAGAAAAGGGTTGTCTTAATTTATGTGATAAATTTAAGATAACACCTACCATTTTTTCATCACCTGCCATTTCTTATCCTTTGACTTTGGTCAAACGTTGACCTTTGACCCTTTGACTTTCTGACCACATGTGTCATGCACCTATTGGAGAGCTTGGTGGGGGCTTGTCCCCTGCTCAGAAACCTGGAAAAGGAGAAGGGCGCACGCCTAGGGTGGCGTGAGCCCAATGGATAGGGATGCCTAGGAGTCCTTGTTGGACAATGGGACTCCACCTCCCTTTTGGATTCCAAACTTAGAGTTCTCACCTAAGAATCCAGTTTGACTGGTCTTAGGCGCCTCTAAGGAGGAATCCAGGGGTCTCTTATCTACCATTGGATCAGGTGATGTCATCCTATAATCAGAATTTAGATTTGATTAAATGAAGCAACGTGATTGGTTCGAGGTGATGTGGCACTGCATGGATGCAGCAGAGGTCTATAATAAAGACCTATCTATGCCCAACTTTTCAGAGACTCCTTTCCTAGCCATGCCCCAAGGCTATCCCTCTCCCTCCTCCATGCCACCTTCAGTCTCTTCTCCCCTTCCTCTCCACGCCCAAAAGGATAGTTTGGGCTTCAGTTTGGTGCGATTCAGATCAAGGAAAGGCTGATCAGAAAGCAAGAAGGCTGCGCTGCTGCAGAAAGGACGACTGCAGATCTTCAAAGGAGTTTTGAAGATCCTCCAGATCAGATCCAGATCTAATTTTTGGAGGTGTGATAGAGAAGAAGAGGATCTCCAGATCCAAGTCCTGAGTGGATACCGGTAGAGGCCAGGCGCTTGCGTGGCTAGATCCAGAACCTTCCGCTGCAATCAGGATCATCTACAGGGTAATAGGATTACCCAAATCAAGGTAAATTAAATTTAGATTTAATTTATCTTATTTTATTTTATTTATTAAATAATAAGAATCAGATCTGAAAAAATATATCAAGATCTGATTAAGATCAAGAGAAAATTTTTGAAATATATCTCTTGATCTAATCAGATCTGAACGAACCTGGACCCGAAAAATCAGGATTTCCCTTCAACTGGTATCAGAGCCATGGTTCTTATAAAATTTTTATTTTAATTTTATTTTAATTAGAAAATAAAGTGATTTTAGATGTCACATGAGATGTGATCAGATCTGAAATTAGAAAAATTTAAAATTAAATGATTTGGATCTAGATCTAACATGAAGATATGCATGACTAGTTCTAGAATAGAATAGTTCTATAGAATAGTTTTGCATGTGTCATAATTGATTTAATTGATTAAATCATATTTTAGATCTATTTATTTACTATTTTTTTGATATTATAAGTGTTATAATAACATCTAAAACAGCAAATAATAAAATTATTTAATTTTAAATATCATATGAGATATGATAGATGCATGTCTAGACTAGTTGTAGAATAGTTCTACATAATTAGGTCTAGATTAGAATTTATTTTGATTAGATCAATTTAAATCTAATTTTTTAGATTATTATGAGATAATTTAGATCTGAAAACATGCATGATTTGATACATGAGATGTATGCAAAAATATGCCTTGATTAGATCTAATTTTTGTATATGAGATATATGATATAGATCTAATAACTGTTTTGTAGATTTACATGTTCCTGATTAAGGCGTTCCTCTTGGCCGTCCGGATCATAAGAACGAAGAAGGGTTTAAAGGCCCTCTCTTCCATTCGATGGGGTGTTCTTATGATGTGTAGGGGTGCTGCGTGTTCGTCCTTAATCAGAAACCCAAAACTTACTTTCTGCAAAATCCTAGATCCTGAAACCCTAGGATTTATTGTGCATATTTTTATTTATGAACCCTAAACTTAATTAAGAATTAAGATTATGGAAATATTAATTAGGTCTAAAATTGAGAATTTTTAGATCTAAGACATATTCATAATACTGGGTTCGGGCTTGGGTAGCTCAATTAGGTCTAAGCGGTTGATCAAACTGAATCAAGAGTTGGTTAGATGGGATCAACAATGCTTAAATTGACCAGCCTAATAGGATTAAGTCTGGGTCAAGATCGAGTCATGTGAGTGATCGATCAAGCTAAGACCTAATTAGGCTCAGAGGTTAGAGTCTGGATTGTAGGCTAACCCAATTGGTTCTGACTCAATAATTTGGTGTCTAAGGTAAGTTTGGCACATACGATCGACTGGTTTTTAATTGGAAGCTACTCGACCTCGAATGCGTTCTTGTCGAGTTAATGGCATATTCCCTTCCACCGGTCTCACTTACCTGGCCATATCTGTTGACACAGTTCTGATCTGAGGTGGTCAATAATCCGAGCTAACCCATGCCACTAGGTTAGTCATAATTGTTATGACTATGTCAAGTCTAGTTTAATGAGACCTGAATCAATTCTCCCTAAGAAAAGATTAAGTCTGAGGTCTTCCACCATTGTAGATGTGCGGGCCCTTCCTGGGGTTGATTGTTCTCTCGACTGGATACAGTGGCTCAGTTGCACCGGGAAGATGCAACCATGTCTATTAGGCATTGGATGCTATGGGCTGGAGGATGAGTTGGGCTCAATATTCTGGATACGGTGAGAGACTCAATTAGGAATCCAGTCTATGCAAATGGTGGGTCTGACTTAACTAAGGAGTGGATCAATATTTCGGATATGGTGAGATTCATGAATTAGAGACCAAGTTTGGGTGCACCATGATTAGAGAATCATTGAACAAGAGTTGTTCACTCATTGGCTAACCCATCACCAATAACTGTTAGGTGAGGTGATGAGTCAGTTGGTGAGACCGCACCACCCACTAGAAATCATTAATCGTGGAGATTTTTGCATCTCTACAGAGGAGTGTAGGGATCCGAGAAAATAGTGGGAGCTAATTTGTTTAAAAATAAAATTTTTAAACAAATTGGTCAAGTCAAAATTATAGTATCTAACTAGAATCTTTGACTCTCTACAGAAAAATGTCTGCGTCAAATCCACTAGCACGAATCCTGGACACCCATAGACTGACCGAACTAAATTATAAGGATTGGCTCTGAAACTTCAAAATTATTTTGGGTTTCGAGAAGTTAACTCATGTACTGAGCCAGGACCCTTCCACCTTACCAGCTCATCTATCCGCTGAATAGAGAGTGTCTCTGGATAACTGGACAGACGATGATAGCAAGGCCAGATACTACATATTGGGCTCGATGTCTGATGAACTTCAGCGCCAACATAAAGATATCAGAACTACTTGCCAAATATTGGCTCACCTATAGGAGATGTTTGGTGAACAGAGTCGCGCAGCAAGTATCAAGTCACTAAATGACTGTTCAAGGCTAAGATGCATGATGGGCAGTCAGTCCAAGATCATTGTCTAATGATGATCAAGGACTTGGAAGAGCTTGAGAAGCTTAGAGTGAGGCTGGATTTGGATCTACAGAATGATATAATTCTGCAATCCTTGACTGATGCATACAGGCAGTTCATCATGAACTACCATATGCATAAACTTCAAAATTCCTTGGCCGAACTTATGAACATGCTGGTTATCGCTGAGCTTTCTATTAAAGGTTCTAAAGGCTCAGTACTTACTATGGAATGGACTTCTTCTAAGAGAAAGTCTATTGGAAAGAAGAAGAAGTCTATGAAAAAGCAGAAGGTGGAAGGAGGAAAGAAGAAAAAGATAGAGCTGAAGAAGAAGGCCACTGACAAAGAAAAGTGTTTCCATTGCAACAATGATAGCCACTAGAAGTGGAACTGCCCTACTTACCTAGCCACCCTAAAGAAGAAGGAGGTGGGTCCTTCTGGTGGTATGCTCATTGTTGAGTCTAACCTTATGATTTCTTCTGCATCCAGTTAGGTGCTTGACTCTGATTCTAGTGCTCATTTGTGCACTTCTAAGGGTCTTAAGGATAGTAGGAGGCTGAGGGATGGTGAGATGATCCTGCACATCGAAAATGGAGTAAGAGTTGCTGCCGTAGCCATAGAAACATACCCTCTTCGACCACCATCTTGTTTAGACTTAGTATTAAATGACTGTTATTATGTGCCTACAGCAAGCAGAAATTTGATTTCTGTTTCTTGCCTTGCATTAGAAGGCTATGTAATTAGTTTTCTTAAGGACCATTATAATATTCTTTATGAAAGAAATAAAATTACAAATGGTTTCCTTATTAATGGTCTTTATCAGTTACATGTTGATGTATTTATTTTTAATTTTGAGTAAAATGTGAATGCCATAAAATCAAAATGAGCTAGGGATAGTCCAAATAATAGGTATCTATGGCACCTAAGATTAGGTCATATAGCAGAAGATAGGATTAATAAATTGAAGAAAATCGGGCTATTGAGTCCGTTGACTTCTGAGTCATATCCAATTTGTGAATCCTATCTTCATGGCAAAATGACTAAGCTCCTTTTTGTAGGACATGGGGAAAGGGTCATGGATCTTCTTGCCCTAGTACATATAGATGTGTGCGGCCCATTTGATGTGCCGACTAAAGGCAACTTAGTCTACTTCATAATCTTTATCGATGATTTATCTAGGTATGGGTATGTGTATCTTATGAGACACAAGTTTGAAGCATTTGAAAAGTTTAAAAAATTTAGATATGAAGTAGAAAAGTAAAGTGGAAAACCCACTAAGGTTCTTCAATCAGATCGAGGAGGTGAATACCTTAGTCGAGAATTTCTGGACTATCTCAAGAAAAATGACATAGTCTCTCAATGGACTCCACCAGAAATACCTCAACTCAATGGGGTTTTAGAATGGAGGAACCGGATCCTATTAGATATGGTCCGATCCATGATGAGCTTCACAGACCTTCCTAATTTTCTTTGGGGATACTATTTGTTAACTGCTATATACTTACTAAATAGGGTTTCTTCTAAAACCATCCCTACTATACCGTATGAGATATGGCATGGTAAGAAATCAAGTTTGAGTCATCTTAGAATTTGGAGTTGTTCGGCTCATGTCAAAAGACAACAAGCGGACAAGTTAGACTTTAGGTCCTTTAGAGCTCAATTCATAGGATATCCTAAAGAGTCATTAGGATATTATTTCTACATTCCAGAAGATCACAATGTGATTGTGAGTCGACATGCTATTTTTCTTGAAAAATAGTTTAGTCAAGATAGCGGCATTGGAAAGCAAATCAAGCTCGATGAGAAAATCTCACAAGAGCAACGAGCTAAGGACCAAATGGAACTAAATCAGGTTAAGCCAATCCAGTCACTACCTCCGCCACCTCGTAAATTGAAAAGGATTTTCCATCCCCCTGAGAGGTACTCAGCAGCCGACGTTCCCATCGAGGTTCTGATTCCCTGATGAATATCAAGCAGAAGGAGGGAGAATCTATCCAAGCTTATATCATCCGATTTAACGCTACTGCATTGGAGGTTCAGAACCTAGATCAGTCTGTTGCAATGGCCACACTCAAAGATGGCCTTTAGAAGAATGATTTGCTATTCTCCCTGGAGAAGAAGTACCGCAGAGACTTTGCCAATTTGCTAGCTCAGGCTGAAGGATATGCCCGAGCAAAAGAAGCCTTCAAGTTGAAGGATGAGAAAGCCATAGGAGAGCGACATGTAGGTGAGTCTAATAAATCCACAGCTGATGGAGGGCCGAATGAAGTTCAGCCATGCTTATGGACTCCCCTCGAGCGCAAGCGAGCCCAAACTCTTCTTCGAGCTCATCATCAAAGAAGCTCCGATAGAAGGGCACGATGAAGTTCTTCCCCTAAAAGGTTTCATAACTACGCCCCCCTCAATGCTCTACAGACGTGAAGGAAAATCTTGATTTCCTGGACCAGGTTCGTTTAGATCTGATCGGAACAAGAGATATATTTCAAAAATTTTTTTCTTTGATTCAGATCAGATCTGTGATATTTTAGATCTAATCTTTATTATTTTAATAATTAAAATAAATTTAGATAAATTAAACCAAATTTAATTTACCTTGATGTAGGGTAATTCTATTATCCGTTGATGATCCTGTAAGCAGTGGAAGGTTCTGGATCTAGCTCTATCGGTATCCACTCAGACTGGATCTAGAGATCCTCTTCTTCTCTATCACATCTCTAAAAATTAGATCTGAATCTGATTTGGAGGATCTTCAAAATACCTTTCAAAGATCAGCAGTTGTCCTTTGCAGCAGCGCAGCCTTCTAGCTTTCTATCGTCTTTCTCTCATCTGGATTGCACCAACCAAAATTCCAAACCACTTTCGGCATGGAGAGGAGAGGGAGAAGATGGGCTTGGCATGGAGGAGGAGGAGAGAACCAGCCTTAGGGCATGGGAATTTTCAATGCTTTTTGGATTGGGCGCAGGGTCATATTTATAGACTATGCGTGATCCGCTCCTCTTCTTCCCAACCAATCACAACCCTTTATGAGATTAGATCTAAATCTAATTGGTGGGAATAGAGTCACTTGGATTCCTCCTTAGATGGTGCCTAAGACCAGTCAAACTTGGTTCTTAGGAGAAGTCTAATCGAAATCCAAAACGAAGATCGAGTCTTTGTCCAACAAGGACTCCTGGGTGCCTCCAACTTGGGCACATGCCAAGGGTGGCATACGCCCTCCTCCTTGCCAGATTCTGGCAGGAGGACAAGCCCCCACCAGCTCTCTAATAGGTGTGTGACACGTGGACAAAAGTCAAAGTATCAATAGTCAACATTTGACCAGTCAAAGGTCAACTTTTGACCAAAGTCAAAGGATGAGAAATGGCAGGTGACCAAAAATGGTAGGTATTATCTTACAAAATAAGACAATCTTTTTCTAACCTGGACAGGCTTCAGTCAGACCAAGTGAAGGCCTCTGATCAGGCACAAACTCATTTGGCTCAGTCAGGATAACTATTTATGATAGTAAAAGAAGAACGTTAGGTTCAATCGAGTGCTAGCACGATTTTCTTGAACCTAATTGAATCTCATTCAGATCAATTGAACTGGATCAGTTCAATTGATGATCACCAGATTCAAACCATTGTTTGTGTGACCTAGTTAGGTTCAATTCTGTATGGTAATGGGATATGTCATGATCTCTATCATCGACATCATCGAAACTCCTTTCGATGGATCAGAACTCTTCTGATTCGAACAGCTAGAATGATCGATCATCTAAATCATTCTAATTGCTCCCAAAATCCACCAATGACACCTAGCAGTATATGGTGGCAACCCATCAGAGCTGAATGCGAACCTCTTGGTATAGCTACCTATGTGATTAAGTTCTTCTATCTTGAGCTCCGATCAGATTAGGGTTAAGGTGAACTCGTCAAATCCTAGTCTCTGTCATATGATGTAATCATTCGATTCAAGTCCGATGTGAAAACCTAAATAGAAACTCTATCTATTATTTCACTCTACCATGGCCATGGGCTTCTAGAATTGATTTTCATGATCATTATAGGGCTGCTCCTCTACCACCGAGGTAGATAGATTCCATCTTGATGTAATCCAGTTCCTACAATGAACATGCTATAGCCAACATACACCTCAGGGTTCCGTATGGCTAGGAGATCGAGTTATGGTGTAGTCAAACTATAACACCCTTAAGGTGAACTACCGATGCATCTTAGATCAAAGAATCAGACACACCACTATAGCATCGAGTCAATCATTGACGAGAAGGTAAACTTTCTAATGACTACTCGAGGTGGTTATGCTCAGTGCCCTCATTCTCTAACAAGTACCTATACTCTCGCTCTGATGTCTCCACACCGTAGACTCAAGACTCATCTACTAAAGAGAAGTGATTGTACACCAACCTTCCGGATCAATCACCATCCTCATGATGATCCTATGGTCGGAAGCATTTTATGAGTTAATAATGATTATTCATGTCTTAAATTTTCAACTCTTGAAAATATGAATTATCATTATAATTAACTCAAAGGATGTATCACAGACACTAAATACACATATGTGATAGAAAATAACCCATTTTATTAATTATAGTCAAAATTATAATTTTACCCTTAGAAGTGTATTACAAGTGTCAGCCAATTCTGGCTTCTAGGGCACATATATCTAATATCTACGCCCACTTTTTAGAGACTCCTCACCTAGCCATGCCCCAAGGCTATCCCTCTCCCTCCTCAATGCCACCTTTAGGCTATCTTTCTCCTGTCCACACCCAAATATAGTTGGGCTTTAGATTAGTGCAATTCAGGCAAGAAAAGGCTGATGAGAAAGGAAGAAGGCAGCACTGCTGCAGAGACGACTGCTGATCTTCATAAGAAGTTTTGAAGATCCTCCAAATCAGATCCATATCTAATTTTTGGAAAAAAGAAAGAAAAGGAGAAGATCTCCAGATCCAGCTCGAGTGGATACCAGTAGAGTCCAGACACTTGCATGGCTAGATTCAAAACCTTAGGCAATCAACAAGATCATCAATGGGTAATTGGATTACCCATATCAAGGTAAAACTAATTTAGATTTAATTTAATTTAATTTTTTGATTTACCAGATCATAAAATTAGATCAAAAAAATGTCAGATCTAATTAAGATCTAAGAGAAAATTTTTGAAATATGCCTCTCGATCCAATCGGATCTTAACGAACCTGACCCCAGGAAATCAGGATTTTCCTTCAATGGTCTTTAAGAAAACTAATTACATAGCCTTCTAGTGCTAGCTATGAAATAGAAATAATATTTTTGCTTGCTGCAGACACATAATAACAATCTTTTAATACTAAGTCTAAACCAGATGGTAGTCGAAGAAGGTATATTTTCACGGCCACGGCAGTAATTCTTGCTCCATTTTTTATGCATAGGATCATCACACCATCCCTCAACCTCCTGCTATCCTCAAGACCCTGCATGAAAGTGCACAAATGAGCACTAGAACCAAAGTCAAGCATCCAATTGGATGCAAAAGAAACTGTAAGGTTAGACTCAAAAATGAGCATACCTCCAGAAGGACCTGCCTCCTTATTCTTCAGGGTGGCTAGGTAACTAGGGCAGTTCTGCTTTCAGTGGTCGTCATTGTTGCAATGAAAATATTTTCCTTTATCAGTGGCATTCTTCTTCAGCTCTGCCTTTTTCTTCTTTCCTTCTTCCACCTACTTTTTCATAGATTTTTTCTTCTTTTTAAAAGAGTTTCTCTTGGAAGAAATCCATTCCATAGCAAGCACTAAGCCTTTAAAACCTTTGATAGAAAGCTCAGCAGTAGCCAGCATGTTCATAAGTTCGGCCAGGGAATTTTAATGTTTATACATATGGTAGTTCATGATGAACTGTCCATATGCATAAGTTAAAGATTGCAGAATTATATCATTCTATAGATCTAGGTCCAACTTCACTCTGAGCTTCTCAAGCTCTTCCAAATTCTTGATCATCATCAAATAATGATCTTGGATTGACTGCCCATCATGCATTTTAGCCTTAAATAGTCATTTTGCGACTTGATACTTGGCTACACAATTTTGTTCACCAAACATCTCTTGTAGGTGAGCCAATATTTGGTGGGCAATCTTCATATCTTCATGTTGGCACTGAAGCTCATCAGACATCAAGCCCAACATATAGTATCTGGCCTTGTTATCTTCATCCATCCACTTATCAGGAGACGCTCTCTATTCAGCGGATGGATGAGCTGGTAAGGTGGGAGGGTTCTGATCCAAAACACAAGTTAACTTCTTAGAACCTAAATTGATTTTGAAGTTTCGAAGCCAATCCTTGTAATTGGATCCGATTGGTCTATATGTGTCTAGGATTCGTGCTAGTGGATTGGATGCTGACATTTTTCTATAAAGAATCAAAGTTTCTAGTTAGATATTGTAATTAAGACTTGACCAATTTATTTAGGAGTTTTATTTTTAAACAAATTAGCTCCCATTATTTTCTTAGATCCCTACACTTTCTCTATGGAGATGCAAAAATCTCCATGATTAGTAATTTTTAGTGGATGGTGCAGTCCCACCAACTGACTCATCACCTCACCTAATAGTTATTGGTGATGGGTTAGCCAATGAGTGAACAACTTTTGTTTAATGATCCTCTAATCATGGTGCATCCAAACTAGATCTCTAATTCATGAATCTCACCATGTCTGGAATATTGATTCACTCCTTAGTTAAGTTAGACTCACCATTTGCACAGGTTGGATTCCTAATTGAGTTTCTCACCGTATCCAAAATATTGAGCCCAATCCATCTGCCAGACTGTAGCATCCAATGTCTAATAGACATGGTTGCATCTTTTTGATATAACTGAACCACTGTAATCAGCCAAGAATAATTAACCCTGAAAAGGGCCCACACATCTGTAATGGTGGAAGACCTTAGACTTAATATTTTCTTAGAAAGATTTGATTTAGGTCTCATTAAACTAGACTTGACATAGTCATAACCATTATGACTAACCTAGTGGCATGGGTTAGCTTAGATTATTGGCCACCTTAGATCAGGACTAAGCCAACAAATATGGCCAAGTAAGTGAGATCGGTGGAAGGGATATGCCATTAACTCGACAAGAATGCATTCGAATCGAGTAGCTCTCAATTAAAAAGTAGTCGATCGTACCTGCCAAACTTACCTTAGACACCAAATTATTGAGCTAGAACCAATTGGGTTAGCCTATAATCCACACACTAACCACTGAGCCTAATTAGGTCTTATCTTGATCGATTACTCACATGACTCGATCTTGACCCAAACTTAATCCTATTAGGCTGGTCAATTTAAGCACTGTTGATCCCCTCTAACCAACTCTTGATTTGGTTTGATCAA
Organism: Cocos nucifera; assembly: GCA_006176705.1. Lineage (NCBI taxonomy): Eukaryota > Viridiplantae > Streptophyta > Magnoliopsida > Arecales > Arecaceae > Cocos > Cocos nucifera. The sequence continues at coordinate 57,822 of QRFJ01005668.1, forward strand.
TCGCTTAGACCTAATTGAGCTATCCAAGCCCAAATCTAATTTTATGAATATGTCTTAGATCTAAAATTCTCAATTTTAGTCATAACATATTTCATAATCTTAATTCTTAATTAAATTTAGGGTTCACAAATAAAATATGTAAATAAAATCCTAAGGTTTCAGGATCTAGGCTTTTGCAGGAAATAAGTTCTTGATTTCTGATTAAGGATGAACGTACAGCACCCCTAGACATCATAAGAACACCCCATCTAATGGGAGGAGAGGGCATTTAAATCCTAATTTGTTCTTATGATTAGACGGCCAAGGAGAATGCCTTAATCAAAAATATAAGACTACAAAACTAGTTAGATTTACATCATATATCTCATATATAAAAATTGATCTAACTTTAAACATGTTTTGCATACATCTCATGTATCATATCATGCATATTTTTAGATCTAAATTATCTCATAATTATCTAAAAAATTAAATTTAAATTGATCACATCAAAATAAATTCTATTCTAGATAATTATGTAGAACTATTCTACAACTAGTCTAAACATGCATTCATCATATCTCATATGAATCAAAAATTAAATAATTTTATTTATTATTTTTAGATCTTATTATAATATTTATAACATCAAAAAATAGTAAATAAATTGATCTAAAATCATAGCTTAATCAAATTAAATTATGATCATGCAAGACTATGTATAGAATAATTCTATATTACAACTAGTCATGCATCTTATAAAACTTAGATATAAATTATTTAATTTTAATTTTTTTGATTTTATATCTAATCATATTTTATGTCACATCTAAAATTATCTAATTATTAGATCAAAAATAAATTAAAATTTAATCTAAATTATTTATAGGAATCTGACTCTGATACTAGTTAAAGAGAAAATCAAGATTTTTTGGGTCAAGTTCGTTTAGATCTGATTGGATCAAGAGAGATATTTTAAAAAAAAAAATTTTGAATCTAAATTAGATCTAAGATATTTTAGATCTAATTTATAGATCTAATAAAAAAATAAAAATAAATTAAATTTGATTTAATTTTGTATCTTTTGTTGGATAATCAAATTATCCTGTAATGATTCTACCGATTGCCTGAGGTTCTGGATCTAGCCATACAAGTGCCTGGCCTCTACTGATATCCACTTAGGCTAAATCTGGAGATCTTCTCCTTTTCTATCATCTCTCCAAATATTAGATCTAGATCAGATTTGAAGGATCTTCAAAATTTTTTTTGAAGATCTAAAATTATCTCTTGCAGCAGTGCTGCCTTCTTCTTTTCTGGTCATCTTTCTCTTGTCTGGATCGCACCAAACTGGAGCCCAAATCTCCTTGGGCATGGAGAGAAGAGAGGGGACCTAAAGATGGCATGGAGGAGGGAGAGGGGCAGCCATGTGGCATGGGCTATTGGAGATCTTTTTTAATTCTTGGCGCAAATAGGATTTTTATAGACCCTGCTGTGCCATGCAATGCCACATCATCCCAGCCAATCACATCACATCATGCAATCAGATCAAAATCTGATTGGTGGGATGACATCACCTGATCCAATCAGATGAGAGCCCCTCTTAATCATCCTTAGATGGCACCTAAGACTGATCAAAGTCTATTCCTTAGCACCACCTAAGTAGATACCCCGAAGTAACAAGAGTCCCATCTGTATGGGCCTCCAGGCACCTCTATCCATGGGCGCACGCCACCCTAGGCATGCACCCTTGGTCCACCTACTTTTTAGCAGGTTGACTGGTCCAAAATAAATCTCCTATGGGTGCATGACATATGGGCAAATGTCTAAGTGTCAAAGGTCAACATTTGACCAAAGTTAAAAGACAAGAATTAGTAGGTAATGAAAAATGGCAGGTGTTGTCTTAAATTTATCTCATAAATTAAGACAATCCTTTTCTGACCTGGATAGGCTTCAGTCAGACCAAGTAAAGGTACATGAGTGAGCACAAACTCATTTGGCTCAGTCGAGACAACTTTTAATGATTGTAGAAGGAGAACGTTAGGCTTAATCGTGTGCTAGCATGATTTCCTTGAACCTAATTGAATCTAATTCAAATCAATTAAACTGGGTTAGTCCAATTGATGATATTCAGATCCAAACCCTTGTTTGTGTGATCTAGTTAGGTTCAATTCTATATGATAATAAGATATGTCATGATTTCTATCATCGACATCATCGAAACACCTTCTGATGGATCAAAACTTTTCTGATTCAGACAACTAAAATGATCAATCATCCAAATCATTCTAATTGCTCCCAAAATCCACCAATGACACCTAGCAGTATATGGTGGCAACCCATCAAAATTGAAAATGAATCTTTTGGTGCAGCTATCTGTGTGATTAAGTTCTTGTATCTTGAGTCCTGATCAGATTAGGGTTAAGGTGAACTCGTCAAACCCTAATTTTTGTAATATGATTTAATCATTTGATTCAAGTTCGATGTGAAAACCTTAATAGAAACTCTTTTTATTATTTCATTTTGTTATGGCCATGGGCTAATGGACTTAATTCTCATGATCATCATAGGGCTGCTCCTCATCTACCGAGGTAGATAGATTCTCTCTTGGTGCAATCCAATTCCTACAATGAATAAGCTGTAGCCAACATACACCTTAGAATTTTGAATGGCTAGGAGACTGGGTCATGGTGTAGTCAAACTATAACACCCTTAAGGTGAATTGCCGATGCACCGTAGGTCAAAGAACTAGACACACCACTACAGCTTCGAGCCAGTAATCGACGAGAAGGTAGACTTTCTTATGACTGCTCAAGGTGGTCATGCTTAGTTCCCTCATTCTCTAACAAGTATCTGTACTCTCACTCTGATGTCTCTACACCATAGACTGAAGACTCATCTACTATAAAGAAGCGATTGTATACCAATCTTCCGAATTAGTCACCACCCTCATGATGATCCTACGGTCAGGAGCATTTTATGAGTTAATAACAAAAAATCATGTCTTAACTTTTCAACTCTTGAAAATAAGAATTATCATTATCATTAACTCAAGGGATGTATCACAGACACTAAATACACATTTGTGATAGAAAATAATCCATTTTATTATTTATAGTCAAAATTATAATTTTGCCCCTAGAAGTGTATTACAAGTGTCAGCCAATTCTGACTTCTAGGGCACACATATCTAACACTATGCTCAAAGCATAAGCCATATTAGGTCTAGTACTTAACATGGCATACATAATCGATCGTACTGCCAAAGCATATGGAATTAATTTTATTCTTTCTCTTTCTTTTGATGTCTTCGAAGACATCTTTTTAGAGAAATATATGTCTTGACTTATAGGCAAGTAACCTTTTTTACTTTCCTCCATATGTTAAATGTCTTCAACACTAAGTCAATGTACTTAGATTGAGACAAGCCTAGCATCTTATTAGATCTATTTCTATAGATCTTTATTCCAAGAATATAGAATGCTTCATTCAAATCTTTCATGAAAAACTTATTTAATAGCCAAGTCTTAACTAATTGGAGTATTGGGACATCATCCCCAATAAGTAATACGTCATCGACATATAAAACTAAGAAGACAATGGCACTCCTACTAGCCTTGTTATATACACAAGGTTCATCCATATTTTTCATGAAACCAAATTCTTTGATTGTCATATCAAATCAAATGTTCCAACTCCTCAAAGCCTACTTTAATCTATAATTGGATTTTTTAAGCTTGCATACTTGATTTGGTCTTGCACTAAAGACAAACCCTTCTGGCTGAGTCATATAGACCTCTTCCTCAAGATTACCATTAAGAAAAGTGGTCTTGACATCCATCTACTAGATTTCATAATCATGGTATATAGCTATAGTAACTAAAATTCTTATAGGCTTTAGCATAGCTACTGGCAAAAAGGTTTTATCATAATCAATTCCTCATTTCTGCCTTAAACATTTTACCACCAACCTAGTCTTATAGGTTTCAATTTGGCCATCTGCTTCGATCTTCTTCTTGAAGATTCACTTGCACCCTATAGGGCTTACACCCTCTGGTGCATCAACCAAAGTCCATACTTGGTTGGAATACATAGAGTCCATTTCGAATTTCATTGCTTCTAGCCACTTGTAAGAGTCTTTACTTACGACGGCTTTAGAATAGGTCAATGGTGTTGGAAAATGTAGCATAATGCTAATCATCTAGGTTGTAGATGGTTTAGCTAATTATAAATATATTTGAATAATAAATAAAATTATTATTTTAATATTTTTATCATTTTTGTATATCTTTCTATAATGAACTCTTTTATGATGAAGTCCTTAAGACTGTTTAGACTCGATAAACAAGGATTTATCATTTAGTCTTTAAACTTATTTGCGATCAAATGATACGTTGTTACCTAGGACAACAACATATCGAGTGTAGGTCATTGTGTGCCATATACACTGATTGTCCTCTTAACCAAGGAGTATAAAGTACTAGTATGGCATGCAAGAGAAGTGTAGGGGTACATTTCACTAAAATACTATAGAGCGCTCTACTGACAAGAGTTGCTCATGAAGAATATGGGTATAAGTGTCCCTTAGACCTAAGATCTGAATGGTGACTTACAAGCAACTCACTGTACTTAGGTACTAGACTACCAAAATTTCTAATTTAGTGATGGAAGGCTACTAGGTGTAGTCAAATACTTATTTAGTTGGTGTGTGAGTTAAGATAGGATTGATCCCTTCAAGTGTTGGAGTAAATTCATCATTGTATTTCAATTTAGCGAAACCTCGATCAGGGTGGTCCATTCGATGGACATTGAAATTTGAAATATACTGTAGATGATTTTTCAGGATTGATAGTTAAACCCTAAGTTGTCTTTTGAGCATTGAGGTCAAGGAGATGAATTATATGGTAACCATATGCCATAGGTTCGTCGATATTGCATTGCGACTATTCGACCTATCTGAATGTCGGGTACCATTTCTAGATGATCACATCAATTGGTATAGAAAATTAGTTCTTATACTACCATATTAGGATTCGAACCTATGGGATCACACATAATAGGAATTTCTATCTGATCTGTTGGCTGATCAAGAGTTTCAATGGTCTGAGACTCTATGGTCAAGAGTCCCACTAGACTGGAACTTTGTGACCAGGAGTCCCACTAGATTGGAACTTTATCTTTATGGGTCCCATTGGACTGGAACTCTGAGTACTACTTATCTGAAACTCTTTGATCAAGAGTTTCACTAGTCTGGGATTCTATGATCATGAGTTTCATTTATTTGGAATACTAGGTTCAAAAGACCAACTGGTTTGGGACCTTCAATTAAGAGTTTCATGCTAAAGGGACTCTATTTCCTAGGAACCTACCCAATTGGGACTCTGTGTATTATTGGAGGATCATTTAGTAATTAGATTGCTGACTAGCTTAATTTGATTGACTGATGAAAATTTGATCAAATCTAATTGAATAGGATTTGACCCAATTAAGTTATGTGATGACCTAATCGTTATGGAAGATTCGATCCTGATTTGATCAAGATTTGAATCTAATTAAGTTTTAATTTGATTAGAATTCTATTGGGTTGAGTTAAGCCTAATTTAGTTGGATTTAATCTGGTCTAATTGGGTTTAGATTAATTAGTTTGGTTGAAACCAATTTGAATCAATTCAAAGTTAGTTTGAATTTCAAATTCTCTTTTCTCCCTACGCCTCTTTGACTTTGTCCACCCCATTCTCCACACCCCTTTATGTTGTGTGTGAGAATTCCCATGCTTAGAAATAGGTTTCTACACCCCCTCTCATCTACCTTTAACTTGGTCCAAGGGTTGGACCAATTCAAAGCAAATTGAATTTTGAATTCAACTTATTTTGTTAGAGTTTGAAACTAATCCTCTCTTATCCATTCTCCATGCTCCCTAATATTTTTTGTCATCAATTTTTTGATTCTTTTGGCATGGGCATGTAGAAGGAGAGTCCTTTTGCACGTCAAATATATGGAAAGGGTGCTAGATATGGATAAGAGACTCACTTGATTTTTGAAATCGAGTGAGCGGTTAAAACAACCTAACCTCCCTACCTTATCTTCACACACATGAAATTCCCATCTATTATTGCCTTTTAAGAAGAAATTTTTTTTTGGGCATGGGTGGAGGAGTTTGAGACTACATGAGGGGTTTCTGAGAGAGGGAAACGCAGAGTAGGGGGCATCTATCTAGGGTGCAAAAGTCAAATAGTGTTTTTCCTATGCCATGTTTTCTTATTGCCACTCTTAGTTATTTTTCTCTTTAGTCACTCATTTACAAAAAGATTTGAAAGTGACTGTTTGGTAGAAGGAGAGTCCCTCTATCCATAAAAATTTGTTTCATGGTAAAATTCTAAACAGAGAAGGCATGAAGCTTTTTTCGATGTTAGGGTTTCTGGTTGTATGAAACCCTAGGATTAGGACTCTAGGTTCGGATGGAGAGATTGAGTACGATGAGTGCCTGATCACAATTAGATTTCACACACTACCTCATCATCTTCTGTAGATTATCTTCTGACCATCTAGAGCATTCAAGAGATTGGGAAGAAGGTCATTGATCAGATCGAGGTAGATCGATCGTTAAAAGTCCTGACGAGCAGATAGCATTATAGTGGAGCTGGTCGGGACCAGAAGCTCCATGTGGACCATCCGTAGAGGCCGAATAAGTGTGCAACTATAGCATGATGTCATGGGCTTCCTCCTATGGATTTAGATCATGGAGATCATCTATCCGTGCATAGGTATTATTCTAAGAACACAAGTTCATCAACAAATGCAATTTGCTAATCGATCATATTTAAATTTTCTAATATATATTAGCATGTTTAGATCCTAATTAGAATTTCATGATATGATCATAGCATGACTTAAATTAATATTAGATTAATTTTAGCTTTCGCTACATATTTAATTTAAAAAAATTTTGACAATGCATGCTTTAGTCCTGCTCGATTTCTAGCAATGGTATCAGAGGTAGGGTTGCTTGACATGCTTATATGTTAATTAGAAAAATTAAATGTTAGCATATTTGATATGTTAGATCCAGATAACTTCGTAGTCATGGATGAATGAGCCACCAAGCTATCCGATCATAAGAGATAAGTATAGATTAAAGGCCATCTCCTCCGATTTAGTGGGGATTTCTTATGGCAGTAGGGAAGCCACCATGAACTCATTTATTAAGATAAACAACAAAAAAAATTTTATTATTAAAATAGTTTCAATCTAATAATTAAATATGAATATATTAGATTAGATCTAAATGGATTAATGATTTAATTATGTTTTAATTTTTGTTATGTAACTTGCAATAGGTTGTTGTTTATGAAATGAGCTAATCCATTTTTGAAATGAGTCAACTTATTTGGTGAACAGAAACTTGAAAATCTTTCAAAATTTAAAAAATATTTTTAAAGTGCTGAACCCCAATCCATTAGCCAAAAACTTAATTAAAAGAATTTGGTATTGTCTAATAGGAACTAGAATTATGAATTAAAAATCTTAAGATAAATGCATAAAATTATGGATTAAAGGGTTAGATGAATTAGATCTATTAATTAGGTTAGGTCTAAGATTAGTTAAAGAATAAACTAAATTAGAGAAATTGATCAAATTTAATCAAATGTTGAATTAGATTAGGTCAAGGACTCTCTAGATTCAACTTCAATATTTGTAGTTGAATGAGTCCATATTTTAATAAAGACCAAGATGGACTTAATTCATGGCTACGCGGTCTAGCTTGAAATTACTAGGTTGATCAGATTGAACCTAATTAACCAATTGGTGTCTAAGATAAGTTTGACGGTCTAGACTAGTAATTTTTAATTGGGAGGTACTCACATTGATTTGATCTTTGATGAGTTAATGGCATATCCCTTCCACTGATCTTACTTACCGACCGATATGGTCGATTAGGATTTGATTAGATCACTTGGTGATTCGAGCTGACCCATGTCACTATGAATCAATTTGACTGATTTCAATCAGTAAGACTGAATTAGATGCCATGGATCAAAATTGATTATAGTCCTAACCTATTGACATGGTGAAGTTAGTGGGAGGATTTGACTTAGTGAAATCAATGGGAGTAAATTGGTCTATATCTTTTCTATCCTTAAATCATATATAACCTAAATCCACTAAATTATTAGATCGTTAAAATGACTAAGTTATGGGGATAACTGAGTCATAGCCTCTTATTAAGATGAATAGTAATGAGTCCAATTTTCTTTGTGGACATTGGAGGTGCCTTATACTTGGTATTTATCTAGGTATTGGAATTACTGTTTATCAAATGATGATTAGGTTGCACTCTCTAAATGGTGATAGGTTGGCCAAAGCTTTTCTTTGGCCTGATTATCATTGGTTTGATGCATCAAACTCAATCATGTTAATGGTTGGACCTAACCGGACCTTTTCAGTGAAGGCCATAGCCTATTGAATTGTTTTCTAGGGTAAAACCAAAATACTAAAAATTGTTTGAAGAAATAATAGTTGTGAACTTACCTATGATGCACATGGGTTAGCTAGAGCTTTTCTCGGGCCTGTTTGTAGTCTATGTGGACTCTAGTACTCACTAAGGAGTTAGTATAATTTCTCGAATTAGAGGTAAAGGCTATCAATTCGTAAAAATAGTGGAAGAACCTTTAGACTAAAGTCCAAGTCTTTATGGTTAATTAATTCAAGTATTAATTTGGTCTTATATTTTTCTTTAAGATAAATAGAATGGCTAGTGTAAGTTTGCTCTATTCACTATTTGACATTGACAAGCTTTTAGGACCTAAATATGAGAAGTCTAGTGTTGACACTATTCAGGTAAACCTGAAGAGGAATGGTCCTCTTGATTTAAATAGGCTAAACAAGAAAAATCAGCAAGTGGTTGCTAGTCAAGACTATTATATGATAACATCTTGCAAATTTTCTATTTATTATATATCTACCTGGGCATTAAATATCGAAAGTCTAGTTCACATGTGCAATTCACTGCATGGACTTCAAATTGGTAGAAAATTTGAGAATGACGATAGATTGCTTAATGTTGGGGATGGAAGTAAAATTTCTGTCCTAGCATTAGGAACTCTTGAGCTTATTTTCAAAATTAATAATATCATTTTAGGTGACTGTCACTATTGTCCATCTTTTATGATGAACATAATATCTGTTGGGCTTTTGGCCCTAGATGGTTGTTATTTGTTAATAAGAGAAAATTATTATGATATCATTATGAATGTTGTTATAGTAATGCAAGGATAATTATAAAATGGTATTTATATATTATCATAGCCTATTAGTGTAATGCGCACATCAAATAAATGCCCAAAATTAGATAATGTCATCGATGCCTATCGTTGGCATCGTAGGCTCAGTCATATAAATAAGATTAGGATCAACAGGTCAGTTAAGGAGCATCTTCTTGACATCGATGATTATGAATCATTGACTATCTGTGAGTTCTGCCTTCTTGGTAAGATGACCAAATCATCTTTTACTGAAAAAATGTGAATGGGCCACTAAGTTTCTAGGTCTAGTACATACTGATGTATGTGGACCTATGAACACGTGCTAGAGATGGGTTCTACTACTTCATTATATTTACTGATGATCTATCTAGATATATGTACTTCTATCTTATGAAGAGTAAATTTGATTCGTTTGAAATCTTCAAACGATATCAAAATGAGGTAGAAAAATAACTTGGAAAGAGTATTAAAACTCTTTAGTCAGACTGAGGAGGTGAATACCTTTTTAATGAATTTTTGACATATCTAGGAGAGAATGAGATTCTCACATAATGAATCCCTCTAGGAACACCACAGCATAATAGTGTGTCTGAAAGAAAGAATCGAATCCTATTGGACATAGTTTGGTCCATGATGGGGTTTCCAAGTCTGCCTTTTTTTTTGGGGTATGCACTCGAAACTTTTTATTTTGTTTTGAACAATGTTTGAGCAAGTCTGTTGCAAAGACTCTATATGAGATATGAACTAGGCATAGGCCGATACTCTCTTACCTTAGGATTTGGGGATGTTCGGCTTATGTCAAACATTATTGCTAGAGAAATTTGGACCAACGTTCGATAAGTGCTTGTTCATAGGGTACCCCAAAAAAATTAGGGATTATTATTTCTACCTTGCTGAAGAATAAAAGGTGTTTGTCAACAATAAGGTAGTCCTTTTGAAAAAGAAGTTCCTTATGGAAGGAACTGCTATCTCTAATGTTGAACATAGTGAAGTTCGACAGGTGGAAGAATCAACATATTCTAGTGAGCCTATCGAACTGAATTTGATAAGATCAAATCCAAAGCCCATTGAAGAGGCACCTTTAAGGAGATTCGATAGAGTACCGCATTAATCAGATAGATACTATGATTTCTTGATCTAGGATGGTGATCCTATTGAGCTCGATGAGAATGACGGAGATCTGATCACCTACATGGATGCCATACAAAGATCTAATTATGATAAGTGACTGGAAGCCATGAAGTCTGAAATGGAATCCATAAAAGTCAATAGTGTATGGACACTGGTTGATCTATCTGAAGGGATAAAACCCATTAGGTGTAAGTAGATTTTCAAAAGAAAAAGGGACACAAATGGGAAGGTGGAGACCTATAAAGCCCATCTGATTGCTAAGGAATATCATCAGCATTATGGTATTGACTATGATGAGATATTTTTTTCGGTGGTAATGCTCAAGTTTATTTGGATTATGCTTACAATAGCAGCACATCTGGACTATAAGATCTAATAGATGGATGTAAAAATAACTTTTTTAAATGGAGAGCTAGATGAAGAGGTGTATATGATGCAGCTTGAGGGTTTCACATCCACAGATGAGTCCAAGGTGTGCAAGCTTCAGAGATCTATTTATGGATTGAAGCAGGCATTGCAGAGTTGGAACATGAATTTTGATAAAGTGATCAAAACATATGATTTTTTTAAGAATGGAAAGGAATCCTGCATGTATAAATGAGCTAACAGTTCTATAGTTGTATTTCTTATTTTGTATGTAGATGATATTTTCTTAATCGAGAATGACATTCCTTCATTATAGAAAATAAAGGTTTGGCTGTCATCTCAGTTCTTCATGAAGAACTTGGGAGAAACTTCCTATATCCTAGAGATGAAGATTTATAGAGATAGATTTAAAAGATTGATTGGTTTATTCCGGTCCATGTACATTAATACCATGTTGAAGTAGTTTAGCATGGTGAATTTTAAGTAAAGCTATCTCCTGATAGGCTTTGGAATTTCTCTCTCGAAAAGGGATTATCCATCAACTCCTCAAGAGAGAGAGCATATGAGTAGAATATCATATGCTTCGATAGTGAATTTTATTATATATGCCATGAGGTATACAGAATCAGATGTGGCATACTCACTAGGTGTAGTTAGTAGATACTAGTCTGATCTAGGTGAGAATTACTGAAAGGTTGTAAAGACAATCTTGAAGTATTTGAGAAATACTAAGGACCAATGGCTCATCTATGGAGATGCTACTTGAAACATGTGGGATATACTGATTCTAGTTTTTAATTAGATCACGATGATAGTAAGAGTGTGTCAGGTTACGTGTTTCCTCTGAATGGTGGAGCTGTCTGCTGGAAGAGTTTCAAGCTGCATATTATGGCCAATTCTGTATGTGAGGCAAAGTATGTCATAGCATCTGATGCTGCAAAGGAAGCTGTGTGGCTGCAGAAGTTCATCAACGAGCTGAAAGTGGCGCCCTCCTTGGATGGTCCAGTTCTACTTTACTATGACAACACTGGAGCCATAGCTTAAGCAAAGGAGCCAAAGGCACATCAACACACCAAGCACATTATGCATCGCTACCACCTTGTACGAGAGATCGTGGAGTGAGATGACATGGACCTTCAGAAGATCGACGAAAAGGAGAATGTAGCTGATCCATTTACTAAAGCCCTCAAAATAAAGAGTTTGACAATCATAAATGGAAGATGGGTATTCGATACTGTTATGATTCACTTTAGTCTAAGTGGGGGTTGTTGAAAAATGTATCCTAAAGTCAATTATCTATATTGTAAATAGTTAAGCTAATTATAAATATACTTAAATAATAAATAAAATTATTATTTTAGTATTTTCATCAATTTTATATATCTTTCTATAATAAACTCTTCTATGATGAAGTTCTTAGGACTCTTTAGATTCGACAAAGAAGGATTTATTGTTTAGTCCTTAAACTTATTCGTGACCAAATGATACGTTGTTACCTAGGATGATAACATATTGAGTGTAGGTCATTATATGCCATATGCATTGATTGTCCTCTTAACTAAGGAGTATGAAATTCTGGTATGGCATGCAACTGAAGTGTAGGGGTATATTTCACCGAACGTAATCCAACTGCAGAGCTCTCTACTATCAAGAGTTGCTCACGAAGGATATGGGTATAAGTGTCCCTTAGACCTGAGATCACCATAGTAACTTGCAAGCAACTCATTGTACTTAGGTACCAGACAACCTGAATTTTTAATTCAATGATGGAAGGCTACTAAGTGTAGTCAAGTATTTATTTAGTCGATGTGTGAGTCATGGTGGAATTAATCCCTCCAAGTGTTGGAGTAAGTGCATCACTATATTTCAATTTAGCAAAATCTCGATCGGGGTATCCATTTGATGGACACTAAAATTTGAAATACACTGTAGATAATTTTTTAGGATTGATAGTTAAAACCTAGATTATTTTTTGAGTATTGAGGTCAAGGGGATGAATTATACGATAACCATATTTCATAGGTTCATTGATGTTGCATTGTGACTACTCGACCAATTCGAACATCGGGTAATATTGGTAGATGGTCACATTAATTGGTACAGAAAATTAGTTCTTGTGCTACCGAATTAGGATTCGAACCTATGGGGTCACACACAATAGGAGTTTCTATCTGATCTAATGGCTGATCAAGAGTCTCAGTGGTCTTGGACTCTGTGGTCAAGAGATCCACTGGACTAGGACTCTACCTTTATGGGTCCCATGGCTAGGACTCTGAGTCTTACTTGTCTAGGACTCCCTGATCAAGAGTTCCACTAGTCTGGGACTCTATGATTGCAAGTTTCATTCATTTGGGATATTGGATTCAAGAGTCCAAATAGTTTGGGACTCTTCGATCAAGAGTTTCATGCTAATGTGACTCTATTGTCCAGACACCCATCTGATTAGGACTTTGTATATTATTAGAGGATCAATTAGTAATTAGATTATTGATTAGCTCAATTAGCAATTAGATTATTGATTAGCTCAATTTGATTGAGTGATGAGGATTTGATCAAATTGGATTGAATTGAATTTGATTGGTTTGACCCGATTAGATTATGTGATGACCTAATCGCTATGGGAGATTCAATCCTGATTTGATTAAGATCTGAACCTAATTAATTTCTAATTTGATTAGAATTTTATTAGGTTGGGCTAAGTCTAATTTGGTTGGATTTGACTTGATCTAATTGGATCTAGATTAATTGGTTTGGTTGAAACCAATTTGGATCAATTCAAAGTTAGTTTGAATTTCAAATTCTCTTTTCTCCCTGCGCCACTTTAACTTTGTCCACCCCATTCTCCATGTCCTTTTATGTTATGCATGAGAATTCCCATGCCCAAAAATATGTTTCTATGCCCCCCTCTCATCTACCTTTGACTTGGTCAAAGGGTTAGACCAATTCAAAGCAAGTTGAATTTTGAATTTAACTTATTTTGTTAGAGTTTGAAACTAATCGTCTCTTATCCATTCTCCATGCTCCCTAATGTCTTTTGTCGCCAATTTTTTGATTCTTTTGGTGTGAGCACATAGAAGGAGAGTCTTTCTCTATGTCAAATACATGGAAAGGATGCTGGATATGGATAAGAGACTCACTTGATTTTTGAAATCAAGTGAGTGGTTAAAACAACCTAACCTCCCTACCTTATCTCCACACATGCGAAATTCCCATCTATAGTCACCTTTTTAACAAGAAATTTTTTTTGGTCATGGGTGGAGGATTGTGAGACTATGTCAGGGGTTTCTGAAAGAGAAAAGTAGAGTGGGGTGCATCTATCTAGGATGGAAAAGTCAAATAGTGTTTTTCCTATGCCATTTTTTCTTATCGCCACTCTTTGTTATTTTTCTCTTTAGTCACTCATTTACAAAAAAGATTTGAAAGTGAGTGTTCGACAGAGAGAGAATCTTTCTATTCATGAAAATTTGTTTCATGATAAAATTCTAAATAGAGAAGGCGTGAGAGCTTTTTTCGGCATAAGGATTTTTGGGTGTGTGAAACCCTATGATTAGGACTCGACATTCGGGTGGAGAGATTGAGTGCTGTGAGTGCTCGATCACCGGCACTCAATCACCACCAGATTTTACACACTACCTCATCATCCTCTATAGATTATCTTCTAATCTTCTAGAGCTTCCAGGAGATTGAAAAGAAGGTCGTCGATCAGATCGATGTAGATTGGCCATCGAAGGCCTCGATGAGGAGCTAGCACTCTAGTGGAATTGGTCGGGATCAAGAGCTCCATGTGGACCATCCATAGAGGTCGGACAAGTGTGCGGCTACAACATGACATTGTGGACTTCCTCCTATAGATTAAGATGATGAAGATCATCTACCCACAAACAGATATCTTTTTAAGAACATAAGTCGATCAGCAAATGCGATTTGCTGATTGATTGCATTTAAATTTTTTAATACATATTAGCATGTCTAGATCCTGAGTAGGATTTTATGATATGATCATAGCATGCTTTAAATTAATATTAGATTAATTTTAGCTTTCACTATATATTTAATTTGAAAAAGTTTCAAAAATGCATGCTTTAATCCTGCTCGATTTGCAACAAATGGATCATCATCTTGAATGATATTTGCCTCATTATCATTCCCTGTAATAAAACCATATCTTAGAGATGCATGATGCACTCTTTCTGACCTATGAAGAGTCGGTGTATATTATGGATACACCTCATCCTTGGATATTTCTAGTTAAGTATTTTCATTTGATATTTTTGCAATAGTTTGTAGGTTCTGAACTTTCTTAAGTTCAATATTTCTCCCACTGCCTCCTTCTTGGATGAATTTCTTCTCCAAGAATATGACATGCCTACTGATAATTATCTTTTATCCAGTAGGGTGGTAGAAGTAATATCATTTAGTTTCTTTAAGATATCCTATAAATAAATATTTGTCTGATCTTGTATTTAGCATTTGTCCAAAAATATTCCTGACATAAGTGGGACAATCCCATATCTTAATATGCTTAAGATTAGGCTTCCTTCCATTTCATAATTCATATGGAGTGCTAGGAATAGACTTAGAAGGCACTTTGTTAAGAATGTGAGTAGCAGTTTTTAGGGCATACCCCAGAAGGATATTGGAAGATTAGACATCATCGACCGTACCATTTTCATAAGTGTATGGTTCCTCCTTTTTGCTACACCATTTAATTATGGTGTATAAGGAGGTATCCATTCAGATAGAATTTTTTTTGCTTTAAGATAATCAAGAAACTCACTAGATAAGTATTCACCATCTCGATCAGATCAAAGAATGTTTATACTTCTTCTAGTTTGATTTTCATCTATCTTCTAATATTTCTTAAACTTATCAAAAGCCTCAGATTTGTGTTTCATAAGATACACATATCCATATCTTGACAAGTTATTAGTAAATATAATAAAATAAGAATATTCTTCTTTAGCTTGAGTTGTCATTGGCCCATATACATCTAAATGTAGTAGGGCTAATAACTCATTTGCCCTCTCTCTATGTCCAGAAAATGGAAACTTGGTCATTTTCCCCATGAGGTAAGATTCACAAGTCCCATATGATTCATAATCATAGGGTTCAAAGAATTTCTCTTTGTATAACTTGTTAATACTTGACTCACTAATATGACCAAGGCAACAATGCTAGAGAAATGACATATTAATATCTTATCTCTTTCTCTTCATATTTTTACCAATACGAAATATATTTTCATTAAGTAACAAAATCAGAAGACCATTATTAAAATGTCCATTGCAAACAAATTCATTTGCATGAAAAATAGAGCAATCTATGCTTATAAATTTTATTTGATAATTATTTTGTAATAAACAGGGTATAGATACAATATTTTTTATTACGTTGGGCATATAATAACATTCTTCTAAATTGAGAATTCTTCTAGTTGGTAGATTCAGTAGGTGAGTTCCCATAGCTTCTGTAGAGGTGGTTTCTTTGCTAGCACCAAATAGCTTAAACTCATCTTTCTTTATCCCTCTGATTCTCTATAGCCTCTGCAAAAAATTGTAGATATGAGAACCACATGCGGTATCCAATACCCATGAATTACTACCTGAAGTACTTAATAAAAATGCAGTATGTATCATGCACATTCCCTTTTGTGCTACTTTTTTTTTTTGCAAGATATATCTTGCAATTCTTCTTCTAATATCCCATTTTTCCATAGTGATAACAACTCATGTCTATTGGGACATTCTTTGCCTTCTTCTTGAAGATGCTTCTTGTAGGATTCAACTTATTTTTCTTCTTTGAACCTTTCCTGTTAGTCTTTTTCTTATTCACCATCAAAAGTGGACTTTTCTCTCCCTTGATATGATTTTTTGCTATTTTAAACATATTTAGTAGCTTTGGTAGGGTAGTATCTAGTTTGTTCATGTGATAATTTACAGCAAACTGGAATAAGGAGTCTAGGAGAGACTACAATATGAGATCCTGACTGAGCTATGTGTCCATAGTAAAATCTAATTGAACCAATCTAGTAATTAAGTCAATCAATTTTAATACATGATTTTGAATCGAAGTTCCTTCATCCATCCAAGCCCAAAATAATTACCTAGATAATTCATACCTAGTAGTCCAGCTCTTCTCCATAAAGCTCTTTTAAATTAAGTAATATGGAGGAAGCATCCATACTTTCATGTTGCCTCGGTAATTCATTACTCATTGAGGCTAACATGATGCACTTGACAGTCGTACTATCATTTTGCCATATCTTATATGTGGCTTTCTCCTCCTCTGAAGCATCTTTACTGAACAAACTAGGAGTTTGGGAGGGTAGTATCTAGTTTGTTCATGTGATAATTCACAACAAACTGGAACGAGTCTGGGAGAGACTATTGTATGAGATCCTAATTGAGCTCTGTGTCCGTAGTAAAACCTAATTGACCCAATCTAGTGATTAAGTCAATCAGTTTTAATACATGATTTTGAATCAAAGTTCCTTCATCCATCCAAGCCCAAAATAATTACTTAGACAATTCATACCTAGTAGTCTAGCTCTTCTCCATAAAGCTCTTTTAAATTAAGCAATATGGAGGAAGCATCCATACTTTCATGTTGCCTTGGTAATTCATTACTCATTGAGGCTAACATGATGCACTTGACAGTCAAACTGTCATTTTGTTATATTTTATATATAGCTTTCTCCTCCTCTGAAGCATCTTTACTGACTGGCCCTAGGTCAAGAGTATCTAGAATATATGATAGCTTCTCTTGCACAAGCACTATGCACAAGTTCCTCAATCAGTCCATATAATTGGGACCAGTCAATTTATTTGTATCAAGAATGCATCGCAATGAGAGTGAAGAAGCCGTTATACAGATATTTTAATTTACATGAAATAAGAACACTAATATAAACTGACCACTCAAGCTGACATGTATAACTAGATGAGGTCTTTTATTCTAGTCATTACTCCCACTATTTTACCATATACCATAGCCCTCCCTATGGTATATGAGAAAATTCTAAATTGGTTTCTTAGTGGGGTTGAGATCCTTATCCCTTAAGAAAGTCTTATGGATAGCACAATAAACTTCAATAAATTCAAAGGTAGAAAAACCTATCCAATTGTATTTTCATGCAACTCTCAACATAACCTACCTCTAAAACATTTATAGTCTTGTGGACAGCATAATAAACTATAATATTTTAGTTATGTCAAACCCTTCATTTCCATATAGTCATATTTGAAAATAATATTACTCTTGTGGATAGTATAACAAAGCAATAATAAATCAAATATACCATAAGCATTTTTAAATGTACCGAGATATCATTATATCAGTTTCTGAGGTAAGTCTTATGGATAGCACAACAAATTTACTATGGTTTGTAAAATAACAATTATCTTAGCATGAAGGAAGGCATTTTATAGAATTTTTTATCAATATACATTTTCAATTCAAGACTTTAATTGAATCAAATTGGCTAGATAAGTGGGAGAGAGGTGGGAGGCCCCTTGTTCTTGCCTTAGACACCAATTAAAATTGGCTAGGTAAGTAACAAATCCAATTACTAAACCACATTCTCTTTACCTTCCAAAACCACTTCCCTTGACACCAATTGACCAATTTTTATCAAGAATGGATTTGCTTTTTTATCTTTAACACTATGACTTAATATAATTTTTAGGAGGGCTTTGAAGATCTCATACACATCCTTAATAACATTAATACATGAAACTACACGCTATGAAATGTGAAACATTTAAAATATTCATCATTTTAGGATAACCCAATAGCATAACGGATAAGTGCCTGATTACGTTAGGACAACCTTATAATAAGTATGATGAATACGTGCAACATACGTCATAATATCTTATCTTAAGACATCATATTAGGTTGCAAAAAATAAATCATAAAATTATAACCATGATCATATTACGTGACATAAAATATCAGCATGATCATTCATAAAATTATATGTTATCCTTATCATAAGACATATGTACCAATCATATCATGCTTTAAATCATAACTAAAAGCATTCATGTATATGACTGAACAATACAAGGTGTGGCTCTGATACCACTATAGGGTTTGATTGATACCGTGGAAGCAATAGATTTCAAATTTTTTGTATATCAAACCCTAACCCTAGGACCAACATTGATGTAATTTGATCACATACATACATAAGGTATAATAATTAAAGAATATATCTTTTATAATCTGATTTGGTGATGAATTATTTTTATGAGGTGCCCACATGTTCGCCCTCCAATAGTAATCCACACAAGAATTAGTTCAAGAATAATTTCACTTGACACCTTGCTTGCTGAACTCTAAACTAGAATTCCTTGTTCTTCCTTCTCCTTTTCTCTCTCTAATTTATACTTCCTTTTATTCTCTCTTAGACTTCTTAAATATTCTTTCTAACCCTTGTCTTAATTAAGACTCCTTGTATTGGTTAAGATCTTATCTAAAGGAAGACTCCTTGTCTTACCAATACCTTGTCTAAAACAAAAGGAGGAAGAATCTTAAGACAAGCCACTGAATTGGAATGCCCAACACCTTTCATCTGAGACTTATTTATAGTTTCAAATGGGAGGTCAATCACAATCATTTTCAAGCACTTATCAGCCATTAAAAAGTTTTATCAAGGAGCAAGATAAGTTCCTTAAAGCAGAAGGACACTGGGAGGTGCCTAGAAATCACATAAAATCAGATTTCTAGCTTCGGAATGTCGTATATATGACTTCCCATTTTTATTCTAATTTTTTTCAAAAAATTTCCTTATGATATAGCATCAACAAGGTGAGATATTATCTAGTATAGGTACTTAACTAAGAGCCTTCATGCAGAAGGACTCTTAGGCACCAAATAATGTGAGAGTACGTGACATTTCGCATAGTTTTCCTAGGAGATCTATTTCCTGCACCTACCATCTCTGACCAGTCAAAGATGGTAGGTGTCAAGAGAGAAAAGAAGAGTTCTAAGGGCCATTTACCTAGTCAAAGACCCAAAGTAGATGGAGTCATACTCCTGCACACCACATGAGAGCACATGCCACCCTATTTTGTGCACCAACTTTAGGTGAGAGTTCCAGGTGCCTAGGACTCTTCATATTTGAGTCCAAATGATTCCAAGTAGCACCCATCTGATGGATAACCCTTTTAGCCTAACCATATTTTAGATTTAAATAAAATTGATTAGCCAAAAGTGCAGGGATTCGAGTCAAAACTGATTTGGCAAGAAATTAGGTTAGCCAACATGTGCTAGCATGCCAATTAGCCACCCAATTAAGATCCAATGATCATAAAATAAATGTTTGACCAATTTCTTTATGTGTATAATCCATTGGGCTTTACATCTAGCCAGTAGTAAGCTTGGATACATTTTAATCTAATCCGATTGGACTCAATCTCAATCGATTAGGGTTAATGCTAGCCCAATTTTACCAATTAGAAGAACCATCTAATTAAGGATCAAATTAATCCCATTAATTCAATCAAATCAATAAGTTAACATTGACATCTAGCAACATATCATAACTATCTAGAAGATGTAAAATTTGATAAAAATACCAAATATATCCTTTAGTGGTAAGTATCCATGCAATTCAATCCCTCGGTCATCCTGCATCCCGAATATGTTTATGAGTTTGGATAAATATCTAACTCAAATATATTTTCATGTCAATTTTTCATTAATCAATGATAACTCTAGTGAATGATTAGAAGCCTTATCTAATCTTTATTTTACTTTGGCCAAAGTCTTACTGAGTTATCAATAGATGAGAATACATAAGATGTCAACTCTTCTTACTAGGAGTGATCGATTCCTTGTTGACCTACTCACAATCTTCATGCATACTTGACCATATCCAGAACACCCCATTCATGACTTAATATCAAGATTGAGTATGAATAAAAAATATGGGCTTATGTGCATAAGGTACCATGGTGATCTCAGGTATACGGATTACTTGCACAACTCTTAGTTAGGGAACCATTTTTGATATACAAGTAAGGTTCCATAAGATATTTTCGTTAGTGAGTCAATTCAGTAAACTCATTCCTCAATGAGCATCCACATTCTTGCATTAGTATTTTCTACACAAGTGGCTTGTGAGATCTGCCACCCTCTCTATGAAGGAAAATCCTGATTTTCTGGACCAGGTTCATTCAGATCTGATTAGATCAAGAGATATATTTTAAAATTTTTTTTCTTTGATCTAGATCAGATCTACAATATTTTAGATCTAATTTTTATTATTTTAATAATTAAAATAAAATCAAAAATACTAAATCAAATTTAATTTACCTTGAAGTGGGTAATCTTGTTATCCGTTGATGATCCTATAAGCATCGAAAGGTTTTGGATCTAGCCACGCAAGTGCCTAACCTCTACCGATATCCACTTGGGCTAGATATGGAGATCCTCTTCTTCTCTATCATGTCTCCAAAAATTAGATCTGCATCTGATCTGAAGGATCTTTAAAATACCTTTCGAAGATCAGCAGTCATCCTTTGCAGCAGCGCAGCCTTCTAGCTTTCAGTCGCCTTTCTCTCATCTGGATCGCACCAACCAAGGTCCAAAACTCCTTTTGGATGTGGAGAGGAGAGGGAGAAGGTGGGTTTGGCATGGAGGAGGAGAGGAGAAGCAGCCTTGGGGTGTGGAGAATTGTTATGCTCTTTGAGTTGGGCGCAGGGTCTTATTTATAGACTAAGCGTGATCCAACTCCTCTTCTTCCCAACCAATCACAACTCTTTGTGAAATCAGATCTAAATCTGATTGGTGGGAATAGAGTCCCCTGGATTCCTCCTTAGAGGGCACCTAAGACCAGTCAAAGTTGGTTCTTAGGAGAACTCTAATCGGAATCCAAAAAGGAGATGGAGTCCCTATCCAACAGGGACTCCTGGGCGCCTCCAACTTGGGCACACGCCAAGGGTGGCGTGCGCCCTCCTCCTTGCCAGGTTCTGGCAGGGGGACAAGCCCCCACCAGCTCTCCAATAGGTGCATGACATGTGGACAAGAAGTCAAAGTGTCAATGGTCAACATTTGACCAGTCAAAGGTCAACTTTTGACCAAAGTCAAAGGACGAGAAATGGCAGGTGACCAAAAATGGCAGGTAATTGTCTTACAAAATAAGACAACCTTTTCTGACTTGGACAAGCTCCAGTCAGACCAAAGTGAAGGCCTCTGAATGAGCACAAACTCCTTTGGCTCAGTCAGGACAACTATTTATGATAGTAAAAGAAGAACGTTAGGTTCAATCGAGTGCTAGCACGATTTTCTTGAACCTAATTGAATCTCATTCAGATCAATTGAACTGGATCAGTTCAATTGATGATCACCAGATTCAAACCCTTGTTTGTGTGACCCAGTTAGGTTCAGTTCTGTATGGTAATGGGATATGTCATGATCTCTATCATCGACATCATCGAAACTCCTTTCGATGGATCAGAACTCTTCTGATTCGAACAGCTAGAATGATCGATCATCTAAATCATTCTAATTGCTCCCAAAATCCACCAGTGACACCTAGCAGTATATGGTGGCAACCCATCAGAGCTGAATGCGAACCTCTTGGTGCAGCTACCTGTGTGATTAAGTTCTTCTATCTTGAGCCCCGATCAGATTAGGGTTAAGGTGAACTCGTCAAACCCTAGTTCTCTGTCATATGATGTAATCATTCGATTCAAGTCCGATGTGAAAATCTAAATAGAAACTCTTTCTATTATTTCACTCTGCCATGGCCATGGGCTTCTGGACTTGATTCTCATGATCATCATAGGGCTGCTCCTCTACCACCGAGGTAGATAGATTCCATCTTGATGCAATCCAGTTCCTACAATGAACATGCTATAGCCAACATACACCTCAGGGTTCCATATGGCTAGGAGACCGAGTAATGGTGTAGTCAAACTATAACACCCTCAAGGTGAACTGCCGATGCACCTCAGGTCAAAGAACCAGACACACTACTGCAGCATCGAGTCAGTCATTGACGAGAAGGTAGACTTCCTAATGACTACTCGAGGTGGTCACGCTCAGTGCCCTCGTTCTCTAACGAGTACCTGTACTCTCGCTCCGGTGTCTCCACACCGTAGACTCAAGACTCATCTACTAAAGAGAAGCGATTGTACACCAACCTTCCGGATCAATCACCATCCTCGTGATGATCCTATGGTCGGGAAGCATTTTATGAGTTAATAATGATTATTCATGTCTTAAATTTTCAACTCTTGAAAATATGAATTATCATTACCATTAACTCAAAGGATGTATCACAGACACTAAATACACATATGTGATAGAAAATAACCCATTTTATTGATTATAGTCAAAATTATAATTTTGCCCCTAGAAGTGTATTACAAGTGTCAGCCAATTCTGGCTTCTAGGGCACATATATCTAACAATCTCCCACTTGTCCTAAAGCCAATTGGCTACAAGTCTAAGTCCCATCTTCTCAAGGTGGGCTTCGATCTTCTGCTGGCCCAACGGCTTTGTAAGTGGGTCTGCCACATTATCTGTGGAGTTGACTCTCTTGACCTCGACGTAACCCTTCTCGAGGTAATCGCGGATGAGGTGGTATCGCCGCTCAATGTGCTTGGATTTTTGGTGAGACCTCGGCTCCTTAGCAAGGGCTATGGCGCCATTGTTGTCGCAGTATAGAGGAATGGCATCTGATGGCATTACTCCAATTTCTGCAGCAAACTTCTTGTACCAGAATGCTTCCTTCGCAGCCTCTGATGCAGCGATATATTCTGCTTCCATGGTGGAATCTGCTATCACCAGTTTGCTTGGAAACTCTTCCAGCTGACAGCACCACCATTGCACACAAACAGACTCCCAGATGTCGACTTTCGATCATCTATATCGGACATGAAATCCGAGTCTGTGTATCCCTGGACTTGGAGTTCTCCATTACCAAAGACCAACATCATATCCTTAGTTCTTCTCAAGTACTTAAGGATACATTTCACAGAAGTCCAGTGTTCTTCACCTGGATTTGACTGATATCTGCTTGTGACACTCACAGCATGGGCTATATCAGGTCGTGTACATAGCATGGCATACATGAGGCTCCCTATTGCAGAAGCATAAGGGATCTTGCTCATGCATTCTATTTCCTCAGGTGTGCTAGGGCACATCTTCTTGGAAAGATGAATACCATGTCTGAAGGGTATTAATCCCCTCTTAGAGTTTTCCATACTAAACCTCTTTAGTACTTTCTCTATGTACATCTTCTGTGAAAGTCCTAGCATCCTATTCGGTCTATCCCTATAGACCTTAATTCCTAGAATAAAGGATGCTTCACCTAGGTCTTTCATGGAGAATTCCTTGGACAACCATATTTTGACTGTTGTCAACATGGGAATATCATTCCCAATAAGGAGGATGTCATCCACGTACAATACGAGGAAGACAACAGCGCTCCCACTGACCTTTTTGAAAGACACATGGTTCCTCTTCATTTTTGATGAAACCAAACATTTTGATCACATCATTGAAATGAGTGTTCCAGCTCCGAGATGCTTGCTTAAGTCCATATATGGACCTTTGCAGCTTGCAAACCTTGTGATCAGTATCACTGGATGTGAAACCTAGCGGCTGTTCCATATAGATATCTTCCTCAAGATATCCATTTAAGAACGCCGTTTTCACGTCCATTTGCCATATTTCATAATCGAAATAGGCTGCAACGGCAAGCAATGTGCGGATGGATTTTAGCATAGCCACTGGGGAAAAGGTATCCTGATAGTCAATGCCTTCGCGTTGACTATAACCTTTTGCCACTAGTCTAGCCTTGAATGTCTCCACATTTCCATCTGCACCAATCTTTCTCTTGAAGATCCATTTACACCCAATAGGTACTATACCTTCTGGTGGATCTACCAAGGTCCAGACTTGGTTTGAGTGCATCGAGTCAATTTCTGACTGCATTGCCTCTAGCCATTTCTCGGAGTCGATATCTGATATCGCCTCGTTGTAGGTTTTGGGATCATCACCATGAGCACCATTACCTACGAGGAACATTTTCTCTACTTCCTCTGAAATAATACCTAAGTATCTTTCAGGGGGACGGAAAACTCTTTCCGATCTACGAGGTGGAGGAGGTAGTGTTCTTATTGGCTCAACCTGATTTGGTTCCAATTGGTCCTTAGCTCATTGTACTTGTGAGACTTTCTCATCAAGCTTAATCTGCTTTCCAATGCCGCTATCTTGAATAAACTATTTTTCAAGAAAGATGGCATGTCGACTCACAATCACATTGTGGTCTTCTGGAATGTAGAAATAGTATCCTAATGACTCTTTAGGATATCCTATGAATCGAGCTCTAAAGGACCTAAACTCTAACTTGTCCGCTTGTTGTCTTTTGACATGAGCCGGACAACCCCAAATTCTGAGATGACTCAGACTTGGTTTCTTACCGTGCCATATCTCATACGGTGTGGTAGGAACGGTTTTAGAGGGAACCCTATTCAGTAGATAAATTGAAGTTAACAATGAATGTCCCCAAAGAAAATCAGGGAGGTCTGTGAAGCTCATCATGGATCGGACCATATCCAATAGAGTCCGATTTCTCCATTCTGAAACCCCGTTGAGTTGAGGTGTTCCTGGTGGAGTCCATTGAGAGACTATGCCATTTTCCTTGAGATAGTCTAGGAATTCTTCGGCTAAGGTATTCACCTCCTCGATCTGATCGAAGAACCTTAATGGATTTTTCAGTTTGTTTTTCTACTTCATGTCTGAATTCTTTGAACTTTTCAAAAGCTTCAGACTTGTGTCTCATAAGATACACATACCCATACCTAGACAGATCATCGGTAAAGGTAATGAAGTAGACAAAATTGCCTCTAGCCGGCACATCAAATGGGCCGCACACATCAGTATGTACTAGGGCAAGGAGATCTGTGGCCCTTTCCCCATGTCCAACAAAAGGGAGTTTAGTCATTTTGCCTTGAAGACAAGATTCACAAGTTGGATATGACTCGGAAAGTCAATGGACTCAATAGCCCATTTTTCTCCAATTTGTTGATCCTATCTTCTGCTATATGACCTAATCTCAGGTGCCATAGATATCTGTCGTTTGGACTATCCCTAGGTCGTTTGGCATTCACGTTTTGCTCGATAGTTAGAACAGGTACATCAATATGTAGCTGATAAAGACCATTAATAAGGAAACCATTTGCAATTTTATTTCTTTCATAAAGAATGTTACAATGGTATGAAGGGAAATCCTGATTTCCCGGTCCAGGTTCGTTCAGATCTGATTAGATCAAGAGATATATTTCAAAAATTTTTCTCTTGATCTCAATCAGATCTTGATATGTTTCAGATCTGATTCTTATTATTTTAATAAATAAAATAAAATAAGATAAATTAAATCAAATTTAATTTACCTGATTTGGGTAATCCTATTACCCTGTAGATGATCCTGATTGCAGCGGAAGGTTCTGGATCTTAGCCACGCAAGCGCCTGGCCTCTACCGGTATCCACTCGGGTTGGATCTGGAGATCCTCTTCTTCTCTATCACACCTCCAAAAATCAGATCTGGATCTGATCTGGAGGATCTTCAAAACTCTTTTGAAGATCTGCAGTCGTCCTTTTGCAGCAGCGCAGCCTTCTTGCTTTTGATCGCCTTTCCTTGATCTGAATCGCACCAAACCTAAGTCCAAAACACTTTTGGACGTGGAGAGCAAGGGGAGAAGAGACTATGGCATGGAGAAGGAGGGGAGAGGCAGCCTTGGGGCGTGGGAAATCTCTTTCAATAACTTTGATTCACTTAGGATTAGGGTTGGGCGCAGGGTCTTATTTATAGACCTCTTGTGATCCAACTCCTCTTCCTCTCAACCAATCACAACCCTTTGTGAAATCAGATCTAAATCTGATTGGTTGGAATAGAGACCCCTGGATTCCTCCTTAGAGGGCGCCTAAGACCAGTCAAACTGGATTCTTAGTAGAACTCTGATTGGAATCCAAAAGGGAGGTGGAGTCCTTGTCCAACAAGGACTCCTAGGCGCCTCCTACTTGGGCTCACGCCACCCTTGGCGTGCGCCCTTCTCCTTGCCAGGTTCTGGCAGGGGGACAGGCCCCCACCAAGCTCTCCAATAGGTGCATGACATGTGGTCAAAAGTCAAAGGGTCAATGGTCAACGTTTGACCAGTCAAAGGTAGACTTTTGACCAAAGTCAAAGAACAAGAAATGGCAGGTGACCAAAAATGGCAGGTAATGTCTTACAAATAAGACAACCTATTCTGACTTGGACAACCTCCAGTCAGACCATATGAAGGCCTCTGATTGAGCACAAACTCCTTTGGCTCAGTCAGGACAACTTATTTATGATAGTAAAAGAAGAACGTTAGGTTCAATCGAGTGCTAGCACGATTTCCTTGAACCTAATTGAATCTCATTCAGATCAATTGAACTAGATCAGTTCAATTGATGATCACCAGATTCAAACCCTTGTTTGTGTGACCCAGTTAGGTTCAGTTCTGTATGGTAATGGGATATGTCATGATCTCTATCATAGACATCATCGAAACTCCTTTCGATGGATCAGAACTCTTCTGATTCGAACAGCTAGAATGATCGATCATCTAAATCATTCTAATTGCTCCCAAAATCCACCAGTGACACCTAGCAGTATATGGTGGCAACCCATCAGAGCTGAATGCGAACCTCTTGGTGCAGCTACCTGTGTGATTCAGTTCTTCTATCTTGAGCCCCGATCAGATTAGGGTTAAGGTGAACTCGTCAAACCCTAGTCTCTGTCATATGATGTAATCATTCGATTCGAGTCCAATGTGAAAATCTAAATAGAAACTCTTTCTATTATTTCACTCTGCCATGGCCATGGGCTTCTGGACTTGATTCTCATGATCATCATAGGGCTACTCCTCTACCACCGAGGTAGATAGATCCCATCTTGATGCAATCCAGTTCCTACAATGAACATGTCATAGCCAACATACACCTCAGGGTTCCATATGGCTAGGAGACCGAGTAATGGTGTAGTCAAACTATAACACCCTCAAGGTGAACTGCCGATGCATCTCAGGTCAAAGAACCAGACACACTACTGCAGCATCGAGTCAGTCATTGACGAGAAGGTAGACTTCCCTAATGACTACTCGAGGTGGTCACGCTCAGTGCCCTCGTTCTCTAACGAGTACCTGTACTCTCGCTCCGGTGTCTCCACACCGTAGACTCAAGACTCATCTACTAAAGAGAAGCGATCGTACACCAACCTTCCGGATCAATCACCATCCTCGTGATGATCCTATGGTCGGGAGCTGTTTATGAGTTAATAATGATTATTCATGTCTTAAATTTTCAACTCTTGAAAATATGAATTATCATTACCATTAACTCAAAGGATGTATCACAGACACTAAATACACATGTGTGATAGAAAATAACCCATTTCATTAATTATAGTCAAAATTACAATTTTGCCCCTAGAAGTGTATTACAAGTGTCAGCCAATTCTGGCTTCTAGGGCACATATATCTAACAATCTCCCACTTGTCCTAAAGCCAATTGGCTACAAGTCTAAGTCCCATCTTCTCAAGGTGGGCTTCGATCTTCTGCTGGCCCAACGGCTTTGTAAGTGGGTCTGCCACATTATCTGCGGAGTTGACTCTCTTGACCTCAACGTAACCTTTCTCAAGGTAATCGCGGATGAGATGATATCGCCGCTCAATGTGCTTGGACTTCTGGTGAGACCTCGGCTCCTTAGCAAGGGCTATGGCGCCATTGTTGTCGCAGTAAAGAGGAATGGCATCTGATGGCATTACTCCAATTTCTGCAGCAAACTTCTTGTACCAGAATGCTTCCTTTGCAGCCTCTGATGCAGCTATATATTCTGCTTCCATGGTGGAATCTGCTATCACAGTTTGCTTGGAACTCTTCCAGCTGACAGCTCCACCATTGCACACAAACAGACTTCCAGATGTCGACTTTCGATCATCTATATCGGACATGAAGTCCGAGTCTGTGTATCCCTGAACTTGGAGTTCTCCATTACCAAAGACCAACATCATATCCTTAGTTCTTCTCAAGTACTTAAGGATACATTTCACAGAAGTCCAGTGTTCTTCACCTGGATTTGACTGATATCTGCTTGTGACACTCACAGCATGGGCTATATCAGGTCGTGTACATAGCATGGCATACATGAGGCTCCCTATTGCAGAAGCATAAGGGATCTTGCTCATGCGTTCTATTTCCTCAGGTGTGCTGGGGCACATCTTCTTGGAAAGATGAATACCATGTCTGAAGGGTATTAATCCCCTCTTAGAGTTTTCCATACTAAACCTCTTTAGTACTTCCTCTATGTACATCTTCTGTGAAAGTCCTAGCATCCTATTCGGTCTATCCCTATAGACCTTAATTCCTAGAATAAAGGATGCTTCACCTAGGTCTTTCATGGAGAATTCCTTGGACAACCACATCTTGACTGATGTCAACATGGGAATATCATTCCCAATAAGGAGGATGTCATCCACGTACAATACGAGGAAGACAACAGCGCTCCCACTGACCCTTTTGAAAACACATGGTTCCTCTTCATTTTTGATGAAACCAAACTTTTTGATCACATCATTGAAACGAGTGTTCCAGCTCCGAGATGCTTGCTTAAGTCCATATATGGACCTTTGCAGCTTGCAAACCTTGTGATCAGTATCACTGGATGTGAAACCTAGCGGCTGTTCCATATAGATATCTTCCTCAAGATATCCATTTAGGAATGCCGTTTTCACGTCCATTTGCCATATTTCATAATCGAAATAGGCTGCAACAGCAAGCAATGTGCGGATGGATTTTAGCATAGCTACCGGGGAAAAGGTATCCTGATAGTCAATGCCTTCGCGTTGACTATAACCTTTTGCCACCAGTCTAGCCTTGAA
>QRFJ01005669.1:0-43050 GCA_006176705.1 Cocos nucifera
TTCTCAAATTGAAGGTAGAGGCTATCATTTATTTAAAAATAGTGGAAGGACCTTTAGACTAAAGTCCAAGTCTTTAGGATTAATTAATTCAAGTACTAATAAGGTTTCATGTTTTTCTTTTAGATAAATAGAATGGTTAGTGTAAGTCTTTTTCATTCACTATTGGATAGTGACAAGCATTTAGGACCTAAGAATGAGAAGTCTAGTGTTAACCCTAATCAGGCAGACCCAAAGAAAAATTATCCTCTTGATCCAAATAGACTAAATAGAAGAAATCAGCAAGTAGTTGCTGATCAAGGATGTTATATAATAATACCTTACAATTTCTCCATATGTGATACATCTACCTGTGTATTAGATATCGAGAGTCCGATTCATATATGCAATTCATAGCATGGACTTCAAATTGATAGAAAGTTTGAGAATGGTGATAGATTTCTTAATGTTGGGGATGAAAGTAAAGTTCCAATCCTAGCATTGAAAACTCTTAAGCTATTTTTCAGAAATAATAATGTTGTTTTAAGTGATTGTCACTATTGTTCATTTTTATGATGAACATAATATTTATTGGGCTTTTTGTTCAAGATGGTTATTGTTTGTTAATAAAAGAAAATTATTGTGATATCATTATGAATGGTATTATAGTAATGCAAGGATAATTAAGAAATGACATTTATGTTTTATCATGGCCTATTAGTATAATGTACAAGTCTAATAAATGCCCAAAATTGGATAATGTCATTGATGCTTATCTTTGGCACTATCGACTAGGTCATATAAACAAGAATAGGATCAACAGATTAGTCAAGAAGCATATCCTTAACATCGAAGATTGTGAATCATTGAATACCTATGAGTCCTATCTTCTTGGTAAGATGTTGACCCCAAGGATTGATTTTGATAGTAACAAAATATTTGAGTATATATTTAAACTAATGAAGTTGATGAGATCATGTTTCAAGATGTATTTTAAAGTATCAAATAAAACATCTATATAAGTGCATTTGAAAATTGATAGAGAAGAGTTGGAGACATTTGGAGCATAAATCACACCTAAAATAAGGCCTAAAAAAGATACCCCATAACTAGAATTCAGGAGAAAAACTTTTGGGCAAACTAAAATTTTTCAACATAAGAAGCCCACGAGTTGATTCAAGGTTTGATTCGTTGTTCAGCTTGAGCTGATACATAGACTGGCACGTAGAAGCTTCAGAAGGAACAGTCTCGAGCAGAAGCTCGAGTCGACTCGAGGTTCTTGAGTCAAAGTTTTAGTAAAAATTTAGAGAATGGTAATTTCAGGGCAAGATCTCAAGCAGAGACTCGAGTCGACTTGAGGTTCTCGAGTCGAAGTCTCAGAGAAATACAGAAGATGATAATTTTAAAGCAAAGTTCGACATCATCTTGAGTAGAGGCTCGAGTCAACTCGAGATCCACGAGGTGAGGATTGAGTAGAGTAAAAAGTCTCGAGCAAAGAAACGAGAGGAGCAAAAGGCCTCGAGCTGAGGCTCGAGTCGACTCGAGGTTCGACTTGAGCTCTAACGGCTAGTTTCTATAGACTATCCAGAATTGTATAGATTTGGTTCAAACGGTCATTTTTTCTTCTCCAATGGTTAAATAGGATTCTCCAGCCTCCCAAACATGAAAAATCACCTACAAAACATCTAGAGGAAGTGACATAAATATAAGATCATTGAAAGGAATCAAAAAGAGAAGAGAAAGAGTTTAAAAGAGAGCATTCCACTCCCAACTCCAAAAATATCAAATCAAGTGATTCCATTCTACAAGAAGACAAACTCAAACAGTTCAAAACCCTTCCTCCAAAAAGATTCCAAAAAGCTTCATCAACTTATTTTCTCTTCAAAAGAGCTTTTTGTTCATTTTTGTTGTTCAACTTTTTTCTTTCTTGTAACTTAGCTTCAATAGGATTTTGAAGCTAAGGGAAAGACTTATCCAAGCCTGAAAATTAGATTGTAAACCAAGGGTTGGCCTAGGGGTTGGTTGTGGTTAGTGAGCCAGTGTAAAAACCAACTAGATTTTGGATAGTGAGCTTTAAAAAATTATCCGATTGTAATCTTGGAGAGATTATAGTGAAATTTTCAAGTGGGCCTTAGGGAGTGGATGTAGGTGCAAGGAGCACCGAACCACTATAAATTCTTTAGTATTTATGATTGCCTTGTTTACTTCATTTTATTGCATTTATACTTCTGCATACTTAGAACTAAAGCATACACCATCACATCACTTATTTTTTAAAATAGCACCTAACTTGTTTTAAGTTTTGAAAAACCTAATTCACCCTCCCCCCCCTCTTGGGTTGTCTTGTTGGGCAACAAGTGGTATCAGAGCTTGGTACTCACTTCATTTGATTTAACAATCAAGAGTTAAGATCAAATGGCAACCCATATGAGTGCATCTCTTACTGAAGGGCAATTAACCAACCACCCACCCTTGTTCAATGAAACAAATTATACTTATTGGAAAGCACGCATGCGCATTTACATTCAGGTACTTGATTATCAACTTTGGAGAGTGATAATCAAAGGCCCACACAATCTCACAATCAAAATAGAGGATAATGATGTTCCCAAATTGGAAGAGGATTGGGATGAGCACGATATGAAAATGATAGAATTTAATGCTAAGGCCATGAATATCCTATGTTGTGCATTAAACCCTAATGAATTTAATAGAATTTCTACTTGTGCTTTGGCCAAGAAGATTTGGGATAGGCTAGAGGTTATCCATGAGGGTACCAATCAAATAAAAGAGTCTAAAATAAATATGCTTGTTCATTGATATGAATTATTTAAAATAGATTCAAATGAGTCTATTTTTGAAATGTTTACTAAATTTATCGATATTATCAATGGTTTGAAAAGCTTGGATAAATCTTACACTAACAGTGAGCTTGTTCGTAAAATTCTTAGGTCACTTTCCAAAGCTTGGAAAGCAAAGGTCACCACCATCTAAGAAGCTAAAGACCTCAACAAGCTACCATTGGAAGAGCTTCTTAGGTCCTTAATGACTCATGAATTGAATATAAGGCAAAACATGGAGGAGAAAATCAAGAAGAAAAAGACCATAGCTCTTAAGACAACTACTTCCAAGGATGATGAGAGTGAGGAATTCGATGAAGATGAGGAAGAAAAAGACTTGGCCACGATTGCAAGAAAGTTTAAGAGGTTTATGAGAAAGAAGAAGTAAGGATTCAAGAAGAAGACCTTCAAAAATGAATCAAGTAAGGAGAAAGAGAAGGAGCTACCAATTTGCTTCGAGTGTAAGAAACCCGGCCATTTTAGGATAAACTGCCCTCTTCTCAAGAAATCATCCAAAAAGCTCAAGAAGAAGATGATGATGGCCACTTGGAGTGATAGTGAAAACTTTAGCTCCAAGGAAGAATCACAAGAAGAAGCCAACCTTTGCGTGATGGCATATCATGAGGAGGTAAATGCTGAAAACTCCTTATATTTCACTTTTGATGAGCCACAAGAGGCTTTTTCTAAACTTATGACTGAACATGGGAAAGTAACTTTAAAAAATAAAGATTTAAGAAAATTAAATTTAGAACTTACTCATGAAAAGAAAATATTTTTTGAAAAACTGAATTTGCTTACTAATGAAAATCAGAAATTAAATGATGAACTAGCAAAAATCAAACTATTTATAGAAAGATTTATCTATAGTTTCAAAAAATTAAATATACTACTAAATGAGCAAAGAGCTATTTTTAACAAGGATGAATTAGGATTTAAACCTCATAAGAAATAAAAACTATTCAAAAATCTATTTGTTAAAGCTTCATCAAACTCTACTTCAAATATCTCATATTTTTGTTGTGGCAAAATTGGTCATAAGTCTCATGCATGTGATTTTAAAAAATTAAATAGAAAAATAATTAAAATGGTTTAGATTCCAAAAGAAACCATGAGCACTAACCCCAAAAGATCCATGATGACTTAGATACCTAAAAACTCAACTTGATTTTCTTGTATAGGAGTGTCTTGCAGCCCGAGACAAGAAAAGGCTTTGGTATCTTGATGGTGGCTATTCAATGCATATGACGGGTGACAAATCTCAATTTATCACTTTTGAGCCTAAAGAAGGAGGAGTAGTCACATTTGGTAATAATGGAAAGGGACGTATCATTAGCGTCGGTAATATTCGTATCACTCCTTCTACTTCTATTCAAAATATATTGCTAGTTGATGAGTTAAAATATAATTTGCTTAACATTAGTCAATTTTGTGATAAGGAATTTAAAGTAATTTTTGAATCTCTATTATGTATTATTTCTAATCCAAATGATAATGACATCATGTTCATAGGACATAGACATAACAATGTCTACATGGTAGATCTTGATGATCTACACATGAAAAATGGTCAATATCTTGTGGCAATTGATGCCAAGGTCAATGAAGCTAGTTAGTTGTGGCATCGTAGATTAGGTCATGCTAGTATAGACCTACTCTCAAAATCAATTAAGAAAGACCTTGTAAGAGGATTACCAAAACTAAGTTTTAAAAAGAATCAAATTTATGATGCATGTCAATTTGGAAAGCAAACTAGGAATTCTTTCAAACCAAAAGGAATGATTTCAACCTCTAAACCTTTAGAATTGCTATACATGGATTTGTTTGGACCCACAAGGATCACTAGTCTAGGAGGTAAAAAGTATGGTCTTGTAATTGTAGATGATTTTTCAAGATTCACTTGGATAATATTTTTAGAACAAAAGGATGAAGCCTTCAATGCATTTTTCAAATTTTATTGAAAGATTTTGAATGAAAAGAATACATCAATAGTTTGCATACGTAGTGATCATGGTATAAAATTCAAAAATCAGTACTTTGAGAACTTTTGTAATGAAAAGAGAATTGATCATAATTTTTTAGCACCTAGAACTCCATAACAAAATATAGTAGTAGAAAGAAAAAATCAAACACTAGAAGAAATGGCACGAACTATGTTGTATGAAAGTAATTTATCTAGATATTTTTAGACTAAGGTAATAAATACTGCATGTTACACATTAAACCGTGTTCTAATAAGACCTATTTTAAAGAAAATCCCATATGAACTTTGGAAAGATAGAAAATCAAATATCAACTATTTTTATGTGTTTGGTTGCAAATGTTTCATACTTAATAATGGAAAAGATAACCTAGGAAAATTTGATGCCAAGTCTGATGAGGGTATCTTCTTAGGATACTCCTCATCAAGCAAGGCATATAGAGTCTTCAACAAGAGAACTCTCCTTGTCAAAGAATCAATTCATGTTATCTTTGATGAACATAATGACAAATCTATTGTAAAAGAAGATGCTCTAGATGAGGATGCAAAAAATCTTCATGACAAGATGGACAATCTAACACTCAAGGATGCTCCACCTCAAAATAATGAAGAAGAGAAGAATGAAGAGTCTTTCAAAGTCTAAGAGAGGAGCTACCAAAAGAATGGAGGTATGCACGTGGACATCCTAAAGATCTTATAATCGATGATCCAACATAAAAAGTAAGAACATGATCTTATCTTAGAAATGTAAATAATTATATAGCTTTTATATCACAAATTGAATCTAAATCAATAGAAGAAGCTGAAAATGATCCATATTGGATAGATGCCATGCAAGAAGAATTAAATTAATTTGAAAGAAACAAAGTGTGGACCTTAGTCGATAGACCAAATGACCACCCAATAATTAGAACTAAATGGGTATATAGAAACAAATTGGATGAACATAAAACTATTATAAGAAATAAGGCTAGATTAGTAGCAAAAGGATATAATCAGGAAGAAGGCATTGATTTTGATGAAACCTTTGCCCTTGTAGCTAGATTAGAGGTCATTAGACTATTGTTTATTTTTGCATGCTTCATGAAATTCAAATTATACCAA
The DNA here is from genome assembly GCA_006176705.1 of Cocos nucifera. Taxonomy (NCBI): domain Eukaryota; kingdom Viridiplantae; phylum Streptophyta; class Magnoliopsida; order Arecales; family Arecaceae; genus Cocos; species Cocos nucifera. The sequence goes on from QRFJ01005669.1 coordinate 5,899, forward strand.
ATGGATGTAAAAAATGTATTTCTTAATGGTTATATAGCAGAAGAAGTATATGTTGAACAACCACCTAAATTTGAAAATCATGCATTTACAAATCATGTATTCAAATTACATAAAGTCCTGTACGGTCTAAAACAAGCCCGACATGCTTGGTATGAAAGATTAAGTAAATTCTTACTAGGTAATGAATTTACTAAAGAAAATGTTGATAAAATCTTGTTCTTAAAAAGAAAAGATGAGAAACTATTAGTTGCACAAATCTATATGGATGATATTATTTTTGGTGCCACTAATGAAATCCTTTATCAAAAATTTACTAAGCTAATGCAGGATGAGTTCGAGATGAGCATGATGAGAGAGTTAAACTTCTTTCTCGAACATCAAATCAAGCAAAATGAAGAGGGGATCTCCATCAACCAAACAAAATATACAAAGAAAATACTCAAGAAGTTTGGGATGGAGAGTTCAAGCCCAATTGACACACCGATGAGTACATCCTGCAAACTTGACAAAGATGAAAAAGGTAAGAAAGTAGATTTAAAATTATATAAAAATATGATAGACTCACTTCTTTATCTTTCTTCAAGTAGAACAAATATAGTATTTAATATTTGCATGTATGCTAGGTATTAATCAGATCCTAGAGAATCATATTTGCATGCTATCAAAAGAATCTTTAGATACTTATCTGGGACACTTAATGTAGAACTATGGTATGATAGAGCATTTCAATTTGAATTAATTGGTTACTTTGATGCTGATTTTACTGGATGCAAACTTGATAGGAAAAGTACTAGTGGCACATGTCAATTCATAGGAGTAAATTTAATTTCTTGATTTAGTAAGAAACAAAACTCAGTAGCACTCTCAACGGCCCAGGCCGAATATATAGCTGCTGAGAGTTGTTGTGCATAAATTCTTTGGATTAAACAATAATTAGAAGATTTTGGATTCAAACTTAATATGATACCCATAAGATGTGACAACACAAGTGCAATCAATTTAACCAAGAATCCATTTCAACACTCAAGATCCAAACATATTGAGATAAGACATCACTTCATAAGAGATCATGTACAAAACAATGATGTGATACTTGAATTTGTTAGTACTAATAAATAATTAGTTGATATATTTATAAAACCTCTTAATGAAGAAAAATTTAGCATAAGTAGAAGAGACTTAGGACATTGCTATCAACCTGATTAAATTTTATTTTTCATAATTCTAGGTAAATCAAATTAAATCCAAAAGAATCAAATTTTGTGTATATTATCAATGATAAATATCTAGGAAAATAACTAGACATTGTTTGAATTCCAAAATTTCCTCTAAAACTTTGAAAGTTTCAAAATTATTACTCGAGTCAACTCGAGCAAACTAGTTCAAAACCATGAGTCGACTCAAGGGTCGAGGCCACAGGTGATTAAAATGGACCCATGACTATTCATGATGCCTAGAGATTCTTCATCAGAAGAGGGCCTCTCGTCCCTCCAAACTCAATCCAGTAGTGTCTGCTTGCTTCCCTACCATCTCTTTCCTTTGATTCATAAAGTTAAGGATCATATTTGGATAAAATGATTGGAGAAAGGCATGGAGTGCAGAAAGTTTGTAATACTCGTGGAGCCGAAGAAAGGGAGAGGAGAAGAAAAGCCCGAATGGAATGGGTGACATCCTAACCATCTGAGGTTTCACAATCCTCTGAAGAACCCATTCAGGAGGAACCCATTTAGGAAGAACCCATTCAACCTCGACAAGATCAAGGTATACCAAACTCACCTCCTCCACCATCTTCACCAGTCGGTAGAATGGCCACTAGAGCCATTGCAATGGGAAGGAGAGTTGATTTTGATTTCTTTGAAAGTTACAATTTCTCTATTGGAACATGGATTGATAGGATGGGATGGAAGAATTTTTGTACAATGGACATCCCCATGTACCCTAAATTTGTTAGAGAGTTCTATAAAAATCTTAAAAGGAGATTTTCTGAAATTGTAACTACAATCAAAGGCATACAAATTGAGGTGATAGAGGAGAGTTTGGCTTAGATTTTTGGTATCACAAAAGAAGGTTTTGTGCCCGATAAATTATCTGACAAAAAGAGGGGTTTGAGATTAATTATGGAAAGGGATGATATCATTGGAGATATACTGGCACCCACACTATCAGTGGAAATGAGAGTTCTTCATCATATCATTAGTAGGATTTTTAGTCCAAAATTAGGTAGACATGACTTTGTGTCTGAAAGAGAGTTGTGTATGATGTATTTGATGGTTCAGGGAACTCAAATAACCTGCCCGGTATAATGATGCATCAGATGAGAGAGGCAGCATCAAGGAACAAGGTATGCTTGCCCTATAGAATGACCCTAACTAGGATCTTTGAGACTGCTGGAGTGTCACTAGAGAATGAAGCTGTTAGATGTGTTCCCTAGAAGCAAGATTGGCTACACTTATAATATACTTCTAAGAAAAATTTTATACTTTTGACTATAAATTAATAAATAGATTATTTTCTATCATAATGTGTATTTAAAAATGTCTGTGATACATCATTTGAATTAATGGTAACGACAATTCATATTTTCAAGAGTTGAAAATTTAAGATATGAATTTTCATAATTAACTTATAAACTACTCCTAACCGTAGGATCATCACAAGAATGGTGATCAATTCGGAAGGTTGGTGTACAATAGCTTTTTTAGAATAGACATATCTTGAGTCTATGGTGTGGAGATATTGGAGCGAGAGTATAGATACTCGTTAGATAATAAGGGCACTGAGCATGATCACCTCGAGTAGTCATAAGAAAGTCTACCTTCTCATCGATAACTGACTCGATACTGTAGTGGTGTATCTGGTTCTTTGACCTGAGGTGCCTCGATAATTCACCTTAAGAATGTTATAGTTTGACTACACCATAACTCGATCTCCTAGCCATTCAAAATCCTAAGGTGTATGTTGGCTATAGCATGTTCATTATAGAAATTGGATTGCAGCAATAGGGGATCTATCTGCCATGGTAGATGAGGAGTAGCCCTATGATAATCATGAGATTGAGTTCATAAGCCCATGGCCATGGCAAAGTGAAGATGATAGAAAGAGTTTCTATTAGGGTTTCACATTGGACTCGAATCGAATGATTAATTCATATGACGGACATTGGGTTTTACGAGTTCACCTTAACCCTAATCCTATCGAAGCTCAAGATAAAAGAACTCAATCACACAGGTAATTATACCGAGAGGTTCACTTTCAATTTTGATTGGTTGCCACTATATACTGCTAGGTATCACTGGTGGATTTTGGGAGCAATTAGGATGATTTTGATGATCAATCATTCTAATTGTATGAATCAAAAAAGTTTTGATCCATCGAAAGGCATTTCGATGATGTCGATGATGGAGATTGTGATATGTCTTATTATCATACAGAATTGAACCTAACTAGATCACACAAATAAGGGTTTGGGTCTGAATGTCATCAATTGAGGTAAGCCAGTTTGATTGATTTGGATTAGATCCAATTAGGTTGAAGGTAATATTGCTAGCACATGATTGAGCCTGACTTTCTCCTTCTAAAATATTTTTGATTCATCGCAACCAAGTCAAATTTAATTTAACTCATTCTTATATTTTGAATGGATTTATTTTTTATCTAACTAGAATAAGTCTTGGTCAGATTAATTATAGAAATTAAATCCATTCATAGTCAAATTGGACTAGGGTCAAAAGTTGACCTATTTGAAAGAATTGAGGGTCACCTGATCAGATGCTTCTAGAAAATTTTTTAGAAATTATTTTGATCTAATTTTTAGATATGTGTTAGAGCACGAGTATGCATTGGGTGTACCAAATTATGTGATTTTTGGAGGTGTCTAGACTATGTTATGATAAAGTTTGATTTGGATCAAACTCTTGAGGGAAGAGTCCTAAGCACAGTGGACTCTTCCTTATCTACTCATGCTGACACCTTTTTGAATTATTTTTGGCAAAAGAATAGATGAGATCTGGTGGTTTTTCATGAAGAATAAGTCCTAGAGTTCTAATGATAAAATAAATGAGTTATTTTGGTCAAAAGGGACTCTAAGTAGGCGTTGGACATAAAAGCCTTTCTCATGTCAAAGTACATGCAATGCAAGAAATAATTTTTCATGTCCAAAGTCTGCCATCCTTGATATCCCACACCTCCTCTATCCTCTCTCTTCTTCTCTTCTACAAGCCTAAAAAGTTAGGTATAAATCTGAGAAGAAGATCTAAGGTTTTTGGCACAATATTCAGGATCTATGTGACAGTGTTTGTGTGATGGATGGGCTACCTTCAGAAATAGTTTTGAAGGTTCTTTGGATCAGATCTAGATCAAATTTTTGAAAAAAAAATTTATGAGGAGAAGATGTTCAGATCCTGCCCGAGTGGATACCGATAGAGGCCAGGCACATGCATGGCTCCTTCCAGAACCTCAGGAATCAATAGGATCATTGCAGGATAATTAGATTACCCAATCAGATACTTTAAATTAAATCTGATTTAATTTTAATTTTTTAATTTTTAATATCAGATTACCATGATTAGATCTAAAATCTCTTAGATTTGATTGAATTATTTATAAATTTTTTAAAAAATCCTTCTTAGATCTGATCAGATCTGCACGATCCTGCGGCGGAAAATAAGTATTTTTCCTTCAACTGGTATCAAAGCTGTGTTAGCAGTTTTTCAGATCTACCTTAGATCTGATTTTATTTTATTTATGATATGATATTAAAATATTTTAGATGTCACATCAGATGTGATTAGATTTAAAATCAAAAAATTTAAAATTAAATAATTTAGATATAATATGTATGAGATGCATGACTAGACTTGGTATAGAATAGTTTTATATATAGTCTAGTATGATCATATATTTAATTTGATTAAACATAATTTTAGATCTATTTAATTTTTTTTTTTTGATGTTATAATTATTATAATCAGATCAAAAAATAAAAAATAAAATTTTTAATTTTTAATTTATTCATATGAGATATGAAAGATGCATGCTTAGACTAGTCGTAGAATAGTTCTATAAGATGTCTAGAATAGTTTTAATTTTGATATAATTAAATTTAAAATTTTATTTTTTAGATTTAATATGTGATATTTTAGATTTGAAAGTATGCATATTGATGATACATGAGATGTATGAAAGACATGTATTAGTTAAATCTTTTTATATGTGGTATATGATCTAACTAGTTTTGTTGTAAAAAATTATATTTCTAATTAAAGAGCTCCCATGGCCATCCGATCATAAGAATAAAATAGGATTTAAAGGCTCTCTCCTTCCATTTAATGGGATGTTCTTATAGCATGTAATGTGTTGTGCATTCATCCTTAATCAAAAATTAGAATTTATTTTTCTATAAAATTCTAGATCCTGAAATTCTAGAATTTCTATTACATGTTTTATTCATGAACCTAAAACTTAATTAAGAATTAAGATTATGAAATTAATTAGATATATAATTATGAATTTTTAGATCTAAGATATATTCATAAAATTGGGTTCAAACTTGGGTAGCTTAATTAGGTCTAGGGTTGATCAAACCGAATCAAGAGTTGTTTAGGTGGGATCAAAGAAAGCTTAGATTTGACCAGCCTAATAGAATTAAGTCTGGGCTAAGATCGAATCACATTGAGATGTAACTCGATCAAATCAAGATCTAATTTGACTCCGCAGTTCAAGCCTGGATTGTAGACTAACCCAATTGGTTCTAATTCAATAATTTGGTGTCTAAGATAAGTTTGATAGATATAACCAACTGATTTTTAATTAGGAGCTACTCGACCTGAATGCATTCTTATCGAGTTAATGGCATATCCCTTCCATCAGTCTCACTTACCTAGCCATTTATGTCAATTCAGTTCTAATTTGAGGTGGCTAATAATTTAAGCCAACCTATGCCACTAGGTTAGTCATAATTATTATTACTAAGTCAAGTCAAGTTTAAAGAAATCTAAATTAAATCTTTCTAAGAAAATATTAAGTCTAAGATCTTCCACCATTGTAGATGTGCGGGCCCTTTTCGAGGTTGATTGTTCTTGGCTGGACACAGTGGTTCAGTTGCATCGAGAAGATGCAACTATATCTATTAGGCATTGGATGCTATGGGTTGGAGGATGAGTTGGGCCCAATATTTTGGATACGGAGAGGGATCCAATCAAGAATCCAATCTATGCAAATAATGAGTCTGACTTAACTAAGGAGTGGATCAATATTTCGGACATGGTGAGATTCATGAATTAGAGATCAAATTAAAGTGCACCATGATTAGAGAATCATTGAACAAGAGTTGTCCACTCATCGGTTGATCCATCACTAATAACTATTAGGTGAGGTGATGAATCAGTTGGTGGGACCGCACCATCCACTAGAAATCTATAATCATAGAGATTTTTGCATCTCTACCAAGGGAGTGTAGGAATTTGAGTACATAGTGGAAGCCTAATTTATTTAAAAATAAAATTTCTAAATAAATTATTTAAATCTAATTATAAAATTTAATTAGAAATTTTGACTCTCTATAGAAAAATGTCTGCGTCCAACCCACTAGCCCGTATCCTGGACACCCATAGACTGATCGGATCCAACTACAAGGATTGGCTTCAGAACTTCAAAATTATTTTGGATTTCGAGAAGTTGACTCGTGTGTTGGAACAGGATCCTCCCCCCTTACCAACCAGTCCATCCATTGATCAGAGAGCATCTCTCGAGAAGTGGATGGATGAAGATAACAAAGTCAAGTATTACATGTTGGGCTTGATGTCTGATGAGCTCTAGTGCCAACATGAAGACATTAAGACTAGCCACCAAATGTTGGCTCACCTGCAAGAGTTGTTTGATGAACAGAGTCGCACAGCCAAATATTAAGTCACTAAAAGACTTTTTAAGGCTCAAATGCATGATGGACAGTCAGTCCAATATTATTGTCTAATGGTGATCAAGGACTTAGAAGAGCTTGAGAAGCTCGATGTTAAATTAGATCAAGATCTGCAAACTGACATAATTCTGTAGTCCTTAACTGATGCATATGGGCAGTTCATCATGAACTACCATATGCATAAACTTCATAATACCTTGGCTGAGCTCATGAATATGCTGGTTACTATTGAGCTTTCCATAAAAAGTGCTAAAGGCTCAATACTTGCTGTGGAGTAGACTTCTTCCAAGAGAAAAATTTTTGGAAAGAAGAAGTCCGTGAAGAAGCAGAAGGTGAATGGTCGGAAGAAGAAGACAGAGCTAAAGAAAAAGATCGCTGATAAAGAAAAATGTTTTCATTGCAACGCTGATGGCCATTGGAAGCGGAACTGCCCTCTTTACCTGGCCAGCCTGAAGAATAAGGAGGTAGGTCCTTCTGGAGGTATGCTTGTTATAGAATCAAATTTTATGGTTTTTTTTGCATCCAGTTGGGTGCTTGACTCTGGTTCTAATGCTCACTTGTGCACTTCTATGCAGGGTCTTGAGGATAGCAGGAGGCTGAGAGATGGTGAAATGATCCTATGCATCAAAAATAGAGCAAGAGTTGCTACTATGGTTGTGAGAACCTACCTTCTGCAATTACTGTCAGGATTAGACTTAGTACTTAGAGACTATTTTTATGTGCCTCCAGAAAGCAAAAATTTGATTTCTATTTTATGTTTAGCATAGGAAGGCTATGCAATTAGTTTTCTTAAGGACCATTATAGTATTCTTTATGAAAGAAATAAAATTGCAAGTGGTTTTCTTATAAATGGTCTCTATCAGTTACATATTAATGTTTCTATTTTTAAAATCGAGTAAAACATGAATGCCATAGGATCAAAGCAACCTAGGGATAGTCTTAATGATAGGTATCTTTGGCACCTTAGGCTAGATTACATAGCTGAAGATAGGGTTAACAAATTGAAGAAATTCGGACTATTGAGTTCATTGACTTTCGAGTCATATTCAATTTATGAATCGTGCCTTCATGGCAAAACAGCCAAGCTTCCTTTTATGGGATATGGGAAAAGGGCCACAAACCTGCTTGCCCTAGTACATACTGATGTATGCGGCCTATTTGATGTACCAGCTAGGGGCAATTACATCTACTTCATCACCTTTATTGATGATTTATCTCGGTACGGGTATGTGTATTTGATGTGATATAAATCTGATGCTTTTGAAAAGTTCAAAAAATTTAGACTTGAAGTAGAAAAATAAATAGAAAAACTCATTAAGATTCTTCGATCAGATCGAGGAGGCAAATACCTTAGTCGAAAATTTCTAGACTATCTTAAGGACAATGGCATAGTCTCACAATGGACTCCACTTGGAATGCCTCAACTCAATGGGGTTTTAGAATGGAGAAATCGGACTCTATTAGATATGGTTCAATCCATGATGAGCTTCACGGACCTTCCTAAATTTCTTTGGGAACATAGTCTATTGACTGCTATATATCTATTGAATAGGCTTCCATCTAAAACCATTCCTACTACACCGTATGAGATATGGCATGGTAAGAAACCAAGTATGAGTCATCTCAGAATTTGGGATTGTCTGGCCCATGTCAAGAGACAACAGACGGACAAATTAGAGTCTAGGTCCTTTAGAGCTCGATTTATTGGATATCCTAAAGAGTCATTAGGATATTTTTTCTATCTTTCATAAAATCACAATGTAATTCTGAGTCAACAATCCATCTTTCTTGAAAAATAGTTTATTCAAGATAATGGCATTGAAAGATAGATTAGGCTCAAGAAGAAAGTCTCCCAAGAGCCATGAGCCAAGGAACCTATGGAACCCAATCAGATTGAACCAGTCCAATTACTACCTCATCCACCTTGTACATCATAAAAGATTTTTTATCTCCTGAAAGGTACTTAGATACTATTTCAAAGGATGTAGCGAAAATGTTCCTCATAGGAAAAGGGGTTTATGATGATGATCCCAAAATCTATGATGAGGTGATATCAGATATCGACTCCAAAAAATGGTTAGAGGCAATGAAGTTAGAGATTGATTCAATGTGCTTGAACCAAGTCTAGATCTTGGTTGATCCACCTGAAGGTATAGTACCTGTTGGATGTAAATAGATCTTCAAGAGAAAGATAGGTGTCGATGGAAATATAGAGACATTCAAAGCAAGGCTCATAGCAAAAGGGTATAGTCAGCATGAAGGCATTGACTATGAGGATACATTTTCGTCAGTAGCAATGCTCAAATCCATCGCACATTATTTGTTATTGCAGCCTATTTTGATTATGAAATATGGTAGATGGATGTAAAAATGGCATTCTTAAATGGATATCTTGAGGAAGATATCTATATGGAATAGTCGCTGGGTTTCACATCCAGTGATACTGATCATAAGATCTGCAAGCTGCAAAGGTCCATATATGGACTTAAGCAAGCATCTCGGAGCTGGAATGCTCATTTCAATGATGTGATCAAATCATTTGAATTCATCAAAAATAAGAAGGAGCCCTATGTTTTCAAAAAGGTTAGTGGGAGCATGGTTGTCTTTCTCATACTGTACATGGATGACATCCTCCTAATTAGGAATGATATTCCCATGTTGACTACAGTCAAAATATGGTTGTCTAAAGAATTCTCCATGAAAGATCTAAGAGAGGCATCCTTTATTCTAAAAATTAAGGACTATAGAGATAGACCAAATAGGATCCTGGGTCTCTCACAGAAGATGTACATAGAGGAGGTGCTAAAGAGGTTTCGCATGAAAAACTCCAAAAGGAGATTGACGCCCTTTAGACATGGCATCCATCTCTCCAAGAAGATGTGTCCCAACACATCTGAGGAGATTGAATGCATGAGCAAGATCCCTTATGCTTCAATAATAGGAAGCCTCATGTATGACATGCAATGTACATGACCTGATATTGCCCATGTTGTGAGTATCACGAGCAGGTATTAGTCGAATCCAGATGAAGAGCATTGGACTTCTATGTAATGTATCCTTAAGTACTTGAGAAGGACTAAGAATATATTTCTAATCTTTGGTAATGCAGAACTTTAGGTCCATGGGTATACAGACTCAGATTTTATATCCGATATAGATGATCGAAAGTCAACATCAGGAAGTCTATTTATGTGCAATGATGGTGCTGTCAGCTGAAAGAGTTCCAAGTAGACTGTGATAGTAGATTCCATCATGAAAGCAGAGGACATCGCTGCATTGAAATCTATAAAGAAGGCATTCTGGTACAAGAAGTTCATCACAGAGCTTGAAGTGATGCCATCAGATGCCATCCCTCTGTACTGTGACAATAATGGCACCATAGTCCTAGCTAAGGAGCTGAGGTCTCACCAAAAATCTAAACATATCAAGCGATGATACCACCTCATCTACGATTACCTCGAGAAGGGATACATCAAGATCAAGAGAGTCGATACTGTAGATAATGCGGTTGACTCACTGACAAAGCCATTAAGCCAGCAGAAGATCGAAGCCCACATTGAGAAGATGGGACATAGATTTGTAGCCAATTGACTTTAGGTTAAGTGTGTTGTTCCTACGGTAGCTCGGAGCCACAGCCGTAGATCCGATCTCTTGCGTGAACCTAGGTATTAATCCAACAAACTGAAGAAGATCTAAGAAAGATGAGAGAAGCTAGGGTTTTGGTGTTCGAACCAGAGACAAGAGAGAAGAGAGTTAGCAAGAAAAGCTTAATTATATTCCCTTCTAATGTAAAAGTTACAATGTTCTGGTATATATACCCTAGAGTTCTCACATGAACCCTAATAAATTCCAGCTCAAAAACTCCATTAGGCTAACTCAATACATGAAAGCACTCACCAAGCCCAGGTCTCACATGATCTCATCCCCTGGATCTAATTCCAACCCATATATGAATTAGCCCCCTTAAGACTTCTCAAATCAAGCCTTAAGATCCCTTAGATCAACCCAGACCCTAGCCCAAAATAGACCCTCATGTAACTCTGCCCGTGCACTAAGCCGACTGAGTCTCGGCACTAAGCCGACTAAGTTCCACTGGGTCAGCTCAGTTTGAAACTGAGCCGGCCCAGTCCTGTGCCGTGCTAGCAGTCCCGAACGCATAGCTCTCTATTTTGTCTATGCTCTGAGACTTAGCTGACCTAGTTTGAAACTGAGCCGACCCAGTCCTATGCCGTGCCAATAGTCCCGAACGCACAGCTCTCTATTTTGTCTATGCTTTGAGACTTAGCCGACCTAGTTTTGGACTGAGTCGGCTAACCTGTAGAAAATCTTCCTTCTATAGTTCTGAATCCCCAGCTTTAGTTTCTTGCTCCATCTTGAGTCTCAGATCTCTGAAGCACCAATCAAGCCCCTTAAGGTCCTCAATACCCAAACCTCAAGCCTATGGAGAGCTACATGCCACCTCCACCCTAGGATAACTCCAGTCCTAGCCCTAGGATCACACCTATCTTAGACTCCCTGGAGCCCTCACCCTGGCTCCGTCCGTCGCCTCCCAAGGCTTGGGAGCACCACATCACCTACAAACTTCACCTTGGTGCACCCAAGCCTTGGCACACCTAGCAACATCCTCCTACACAATCTTGCTATCCCTGCATGTCCTGATAGCCCCTCGTGCTCATCTTGCCACTGCCATTCTTCTTCAACTACTGAGCTCCCTTTAAGACCTTCGGAAAGACCGCCTCCACCACTGAAGTCCTTGGCTTGTTTATTTGCACCACCTTTGGAATTGTAGGTATCCTTCTACTTGGTAGCTACATCACTTGTCCTAGACTTTCCTGGAGATCATGCAACGTTCCTTTACCGATACTCACCGCATATTTTGATGCTCCACCTGAGATTGTCCCCATAGAGCCATGCCTATCTTCCTGCACAATCCTCTCCACCTGGATCTGTATAGCTCCGACACTGGTGTTGGGATATAGGTCCTCCCTCTGCACCCCCCTGCTCTGAACCCATGCCACAGCTTCCTCCACCCATGAAGCCATCGCTACCTGGTGCTCCACCTAGAACTATAGTTCCCTTGATGCCACAGAAGCCGACCCAATATCTAAGTCCCACGAGGTCAACCACCCAACGCTGCACCGCTGGGGCTGCCGCTGTACCTCGAACGTCGTTGCTGATCCTTCGAACCCTCTGCACTCCGCAGACCTGTCTGAAACCGTCTTAGATACACCGCACCCTATGGGCTTTTTCGAGACCACCAAGAGCTCATCCAAATCTTCACTTTCAGCAACTGTACTGATGGAATCCAAGCTTTCTCCTCCCTTGCACTTCTTCTAAAGTGGACACTCCTGCTTAAAGTGCCCTGCTTCTCCGCACTTGAAGCATCTCTTGGATCCCTTGTTGCCCCTTTGTTCGTCCTTCTTCCCTTTCTTGTGCTTCTCTAAAACCACAAGACTCTCCTGGAAGACCTCCCTCTTTGTCAACTATTTTCACTGCTCATTGGACCTGAGCACTGATATGATCTCCTTATACACCAGTATCTCCTTACCATACAGCAAAGTTATCACCAACGGATCGAATCTCCCAGGTAGCAAACATAGCAACAATAGACTCTTGTCCTCCTATTCTAAATCCACCCCTATATTGAGCAAATCCATGCTCATCCGATCGAACTGCTAAATATGCTCTGCAACATCCTCGCCCTCCTGCATTCAAAGGCTATACAGTTGCTTCTTCAACATCAACTTGTTGCACATGTTCTTCCCCATGTACAATTGCTACAACCTCGACCATAATTGCTTGGATGTTCTCTCCACCAATATACCATACAAAACCTCATCCACCAATCAAGCCCTAATCGTGAAACATGCCCTTTTCTCCAAGGACATTCACTCCTTGTCTATGATCTCCTTCGATCGATCTTCCAAGGCCAAATCCAACCTCATCTGAAACAGCAGATCCTCCATTCTTACCATCCACATCATGAAACTTTTTTTTATCAAACTTCTCTAATCCTACCTTTAACCTGCTATTTTCCATGATCAATCTAAATAAAATAATAGCAAACAGATAGATCTGAAAAATATCTTGACTAGGGATGGTAGACAGCAACCCTATGATCTCTTTCTTCCTCATGAAGCTTCGAGAAAGCCTTTAGATCTGAATCTCGCTATTGACCTCTGCTGAAAACTGATCTTCTTTCTCCCTCACGCTTAACCTGACTCTGATACCAATTATTATCCACAATGTTCCAAGCATCACCTAGCTCTGATACCAATTATTGTTCCAACGGCTGCTCGGAGCCACAGCCATAGATCTAATCTCTTACGTGAACCTGGGTGTTAATCCAGCAAACTGAAGAAGATTTAAGAAAGATGAGAAAAGCTAGGGTTTTGGTGTTGGAACCAGAGAGAAGAGAGAAGAGAGTTAGGGAGAAAAGCTTAATTGTATTCTCTTCTATTATAAAAGTTATAATGTCCTGATTTATATACCCTAGAGTTCCCACATGAACCCTAATAAACCCCAACTCAAAAACTTTCTTAGGCTAACCCAATACATGAAAGCACTCATCGAGCCCCAATCTCACATGCTCTCATCTCCTGGATCTAATTCCAATCGATACAAGAATTAGCCCCCATAAGACCCCTCAAACCAGGCCTTAAGACCCCTTGGATCAACCCAGACCCTAGCACAAAATAGACCCTCGCATAACTCTTCCTGTGCACTGAGTCGGCTCAGTCTCAACACTAAGCCGGCTAAGTTCAACTGGGTCGGCTCAATCTAAAACTGAGTCGGTGTAGTTTTCTACCATGCCAGCAGTCTCGAATGCGCAGCTCTCTATTTTGCCTGTGCTCTAAGACTTAGCCGATCCAATTTTGGACTGAGCCTGCTAACCTACAGAAAATCTTTCTTCTATAGTCTTGATTCCCCGGCTTTAGTTCCTTCCTCCATCTTGAGTCATAGGTCTCCGAAGCACCAATCAAGTCCCTTGAGGCCCTCAATACTCGAACCTTAAGCCCATGGAGAGCTACATGCTGCTTCCATCTTAGGATAACTCCTGTCCTAGCCCTAGGACCACATCTGTCCTAGCCTCCTTACAGCCCTTACACTGGCTCCGTCCGTGGCCTCCCAAGGCTTGGGAGCACCACATCACCTACAATCATCACCTTGGTGCGCCCAAGCCTTGGCACACCTGGCAACATCCTCCTGCACGATCCTGCTATCCCTGTATGTCCTGATAGCCCCTCATGCTCATCTTGTCACTGCCATTCTTCTTCAACTACTAAGCTTTCTTTGAGGCCTTCGGGAAGACCGCCTCCACCGCTAAAGTTCTTGGGTTGTTTCTCTGCACCACCTTTAGAGTTGTAGGTATCCTTCTGCTTGGCAGCTACATCACTTGTCCTGGACTTCCATGAAGATCATGTAATGTTCCTTTACCGACACTCATCACATATCTTGATGCTCCACCTGACACTATCCCCTCAAAGCCATGCCTATCTCCCTACACAATCCTCTCCACCTAGATCTGTACGGCCCCGGCACTGGTGCTGGGATATAGGTCTTCCCTCTACACCATCCTGCTCTGAACCCATGTCACAGCTTTCTCCACCCATGAAGCCACCTCTGCCCAGTGCTCCACCAGGAACTAAAGTCCCACTGATGCCATAGAATCCAACTCTATCTCTGAGTCCCCCAAGGTCAACCACCCAACACTGCACTACTAGGCCTGCCGCTGTACCTCGAACATCGTTGCTAATCCTTCCACCCTCTACACTCCATAGACATATCCAAAACCATCTTAAATACACCGCATCCTACGGGCTCCTCCGAGACCACCAAGAGCTCATCTGAATCTTCACTTTCAGCGACTGTACCGATCGAATCTGAGCTTTCTTCTCCCTTGCACTTCTTCCAAAGTGGACACTTCCACTTAAAGTTTTCTGCTTCTCCATACTTGAAGCATCTATTGGACCCCTTGCTGCCCCTTTGTTTGTCCTTCTTCTTCCCTTTCTTATGCTTCTCTGAAACCACAAGACTCTCCTTGAAGACCTTCCACTTCGTCATCCATCTTCACTGCTCATTGGACCTGAGCATTGATACAATCTCCTCATACACCAGTGTCTCCTTACCATACAACAAAGTTGTCACCAACAGATCGAAGCTCCTGAATAGTGAACATAGCAATAATTGACTCTTATCCTCCTCTTCTAAATTCATCCCTATATTGAGCAAGTCCATGTTCATCCAGTCGAACCGCTAAATATGCGCCGCAACATCCTAGCCCTCCTGCATCCGAAGGCTATATGATTGCTTCTTCAGTATCAACTTGTTGCACATGTTCTTCCCCATGTATAATTGCTGCAACCTTGAGCATAATTCTTTGAGTGTTCTCTTCTCCAATACACCATACAAAATCTCATCCGTCAAACAAGCCCTAATCATGGCACATGCCCTTTTCTCCAAGGACACCCACTCCTTGTCTGTGATCTTCTTCGACCTATCTTTTAAGGTCAATTACAACCTAATCTGAACTAACAGATCCTCCACTCTTACCATCCACATTATGAAATTTTTTTTTCATCAAACTTCTCTAATCCTACCTTCAACCCATTATTTTTCATGATCAATTCGAATCAAATAACAGCAAATAGATAGATCTGAGAAATACCTTGACTAGGGATGGTGGACAACAGTTCTGTGATCTCTTCCTTCCTTATGAAGCCTGGAGAAAGACTTTAGATCTGAATCTCGCTACTGATCTCTACTGAAAATTGATCTTCTTTCTCCTTCATGCTCAACCTGGCTCTGATACCAATTGTTGTCCACAACGTCCCAAGCATCACCTAGCTCTGATACCAATTGTTGTTCCTACGGCTACTCGGAGCCACAGTCATAGATCCCATCTCTTGCATGAACCTGAGTGTTAATCCAGCAAACTGAAGAAGATCTAAGAAAGATGAGAGAAGCTAGGGTTTTGGTGTTGGAACCAGAGAGAAGAGAGTTAGGAAGAAAAGCTTAATTGTATTTTCTTCTATTATAAAATTTACAATATCCTGGTTTATACACCCTAGAGTTTTCATGTGAATCCTAATAAACCACAACTCAAAAACTCCCTTAGGCTAACCCAATACATGAAAGTACTCATCGAGCCTAAGTCTCACGTGCTCTCATCCCTTGGGTCTAATTTCAATCCATACATGAATTAGCCTCCTTAAGACCTCTCAAACCAGGCCTTAAGACCCTAGGATCAACCCAGACCCTAGCCCAAAATAGAATCTCGCGTAACTCTACCCGTGCACTGAGCCAACTCAATCTTAGCACTAAGCCGGCTAAGTTCCACTGGGTCGGCTCAGTCTGAAACTGAGTCAGCCCAGTCCTATGTTATGCCAGCAGTTCTGAATGTGTAGCTCTCTATTTTTCCTATGCTTTGAGACTTAGCCGACCTAGTTTTGGACTGAGCCGGCAAACTTGTAGAAAATCTTCTACAGTCTTGAATTTTCGACTTTAGTTTCTTACTCCACCTTGAGTCCCAGATCTCTGAAGCACCAACCATGCCCCTTGAGGCCCCCAATATTTGAACCTCAAGCCCATGGATAGCTACATGCCGCCTCTACCCTAGGACAACTCCTGTCCTAACCCTAGGACCACACATGTCCTAGCCTCCCTAGAGACCTCACCTTGGCTCAGTCCGTAGCCACCCAAGGCTTGGGAGCACCACATCACCTACAATCTTCACCTTGGTGTGCCCAAGCCTTGGTACATCTGGCAACATCCTCTTGCACGATCCTGCTATCCCTACATGTCCTGATAGCCCCTCGTGCTCATCTTGCCACTACCATTCTTCTTCAACTGCTAAGCTCCCTTTGAGGCCTTCAGGATGACCGCCTCCACTGTTGAAGTTCTTGGCTTGTTTCTCTGCACCACCTTAGAAGTTGTAGGTATCCTTTTGCTTGGCAGCTGCATCACTTATCCTGAACTTTCCTAGAGATCATGCAATATTTCTTTACCGATACTCGCTGCATATCCTGATGCTCCACTTGACACTGTTCCCTCAGAGCCATGCCTATCTCCCTGCACAATCCTCTCCACCTAGATCTGTACAGCCCCAGCACTAGTGCTAGGATATAGGTCTTTCCTCTACATCCTTCTGCTCTGAACCCATGTCATAGCTTCCTCCACCCATGAAGCCACCTCTGCCCGGTGCTCCACTTGAAACTAAAGTCCTCCTGATGCCGCAGAAGCTGACTCTATCTTCGAGTCCCCTAAGATCAACCATCCAATGCCATATTGCTGGGCCTACTATTGTACCTCAAACACCATTGCCGATCCTTCGAACCCTTTGCACTCCGCAGACCTATCCAAAATCATCTCAGATACACCACACCCTACGGACTCCTCCGAGACCACTAAGAGCTCATCCAAATCTTCACTTTCAATGACTGTACTGATGGAATCCGAGCTTTCTCCTCCCTCACACTTCTTCCAAAGTGGACACTTCAGCTTAAAGTGTCCTACCTCTCCGCACTTGAAGCATCTCTTGGATCCCTTGCTGCCCCTTTGTTTGTCCTTCTTCTTTCCTTTCTTATGCTTCTCTGAAACCATAAGACTCTCCTGCATGACCTCCCTCTTCATGATCCATTTTCGCTGCTCATTAGACCTGAGTACTAATACGATCTCCTCATACACTAGTGTCTCCTTACCATACAGCAAAGTTGTCACCAATGGATCGAAGCTCCTGGGTAGCGAACACAGCAACAATAGACTCTTATCCTTCTCTTCTAAATCCACCCCTATATTGAGCAAGTCATACTCATCCAGTCAAACTGCTAGATATGCCCCACAACATCCTCACCCTCCTGCATTCGAAGGCTATATAGTTGCTTCATCAGCATCAACTTGTTGCACATGTTCTTTCCCATGTATAATTGCTACAACCTTGACCATAATCCCTTAGGTGTTCTCTCCTCCAATACACCATACAAAATCTTATCCACCAAACAAGCCCAAATCATGGCACATGCCCTTTTCTCCAAGAACACCCACTTCTTGTTTGTGATCTTCTTCGGTCTATCTTCTAAGGCCGAATCCAATCTCATCTAAACCAGCAGATCCTCCACTCTTACCATCCATATCATGAAACTTTTATTTTCATCAAACTTCTCTAATCCTACCTTCAACCCACTATTTTTCATGATCAATCCAAATAAAATAATAGCAAACAGATAGATCTGAGAAATACCTTGACTAAAAATGGTGGACAACAGTCCTATGATCTCTTCCTTCCTTACGAAGCCTAGAGAAAGCCTTTAGATCTGAATCTCGGTACTGATTTCTGCTGAAAATTGATCTTCTTTCTCCTTCACACTCAACCTGGCTCTGATACTAATTATTGTCCATAACATCCTAGGCATCATCTAGCTTAGATATCAATTATTGTTTCTATGGCTACTCGAAGCCACGGTCATAGATCCGATCTCTTGCATGAACTTGGGTATTAATCCAGTAAACTAAAGAAGATATAAGAAAGATTAAAGAAGCTAGGATTTTAGTATTGAAACTAGAGAGAAGAGAGAAGAGAGTTAGGAAGAAAAGCTTAATTGTATTCCCTTCTATTGTAAAAGTTACAATATCCTGGTTTATATACCCTAGAGTTTCCACATGAACCCTAATAAACCCTAGCTCAAAAACTTTCTTAGGCTAATCCAATACGTGAAAGTACTCACTGAGCCCAAGTCTAACATGCTCTCATCCCCTGGATCTAATTCCAACCCATACATGAATTTGTCCCCTTAAGACCTCTCAAACCAGGCCTTAAGACCCCTAGGATCAAACCAGATCCTAGCCCAAAATAGATTCTCACATAACTCTACCCGCGCACTGAGCTGGCTCAGTCTTAAGACTGAGCCGACTAAGTTCCACTGGATTGGCTCAGTCTGAAACTAAGTCAACCTAATCCTATGCCATGCTAGCAGTTCTGAATATGTAGCTCTCTATTTTGCCTATGCTTTAAGACTTAGCCGATTCAGTTTTGGACTGAGTCGGCTAGTCTGCAAAAAATCTTCCTTCTACAGTCTTGATTCCTCGACTTTGATTTCTTACTCCACCTTGAATCCCAAGCCTCCGAAACACCAACCAAGCCCCTTGAGGTCCTTAATATCTGAACCTTAAGCCCATGGAGAGCTACATACTACCTCCACACTAGGATAACTCCTATTTTAGTCCTAGGACCATAGCTATCCTAGCCTCCCCGGAGCCCTTATCCTGGCTCCACCCGTGGCCTCTCAAGGCTTGGGAGCACCACACCACCTATAAGTGGGAGTTTGTTAAATGTGTGCCCTAGAAGCCAGATTGGCTGTCACTTATAATACACTTCTAAGGGCAATTTTATAATTTTTACTATAAATTAATAAATAGGTTATTTTCTATCATAATATGTATTTAAAAGTATTTATGTGATACATCCTTTGAGTTAATGATAATGATAATTTATATTTTTAAAAATTAAAAATTTAAGACATGAATTTTCATAATTAATTCATAAACTACTTCCGACCGTAGGATCATCATCAGGATGGTGATCGATCTAGAAGGTTGGAGTATGATCACTTTCTTAGGATAGACGTGTATTGAGTCTATTGTGTAGAAACACCAGAGCGAGAGTATAGATACTCGTTAGAGAACGAAAGCACTAAGCGTGACCACCTCATGTAGTCATAAAAAAGTCTACCTTCTTATCGATGACTAACTCGATGCTACAGTGGTGTGTCTGGTTCTTTGACCTAAGGTGCATTGATAGCTCATCTTGAGGGTGTTATAGTTTGACTACACCATAACTCGATATCCTAGCCATTCGAAATCTTAAGGTGTATGTTGTTCATTATAGGAATTGGATTGCACCAATAAGGGATCTATCTACCTCGATAGATGAGGAGTAGCCCTATGATAATCTTAAGATTGAGTTCATAAGCCAATGGCCATGGCAAAGTAAAGATGATAGAAAGAGTTTCTATTAAGATTTTATATTGAACTCGAATTGAATGATTAATTCATATGATGGACATTGGGTTTGATGAGTTCACCTTAACCCTAATCCTGCTGGGGCTCAAGATAAAAGAATCCAATCACATAGATAACTATATCGAGAGGTTTGCTTTCAGTCCTAATGGGTTGTCACCATATACTGCTAGGTATCATTGGTGGATTTTAGGAGCTATTAAGATGATTTTGATGATCAATCATTCTAATTGTAAGAATCATAAAAGTTCTGGTCCATCGAAAGGTATTTCGAAGATGTCGATGATGGAGATCACGACATATCTCATTATCATATAGAATTGAACCTAACTGGATCATACAAATAAGAGTTTGGGTCTAGATGTCATCAATTAAGCTAAGCCAATTTGATTGATTTGGATGAGATGCAATCAGATTCAAGATAATCATGCTAGCACATGATTGAGCCTGACTTTCTCCTTCCGAAATCTTTCTGATTCATCGCAACCGAGTCAAATTTGATTTCACTCATTCTTATATTTTGAATACATTTATTTTTTATCTAACTAGAATAAGTTCAGATCAGATTAATTATAGAAATTAAATCCATTCATAGTTAAATTGGACTAGGGTCAAAAGTTGACCTGTTTGAGAGAATTGATGGTCACCTGATTAGATACTTTTAGAAAATTCTTTAAAAATTATTTTCATCTTATTTTTGGATATGTGATAGAGCATGAGTTATGCATTGGGTGTACCAAATTTTGTGATTTTTGGAGGTGTCTATACTATGTTATGATAGAGTTTGATTTGGATCAAACTCTTGAGGGAAGAGTCCTAGGCGCAGTGGACTCTTCCTTATCTACTCATGCCAACATCTTTTTGAATCATTTTTGGCAAAAAAGATAGATGAGATCTGGTGGTTATTCATGGAGAATAAGTTCTAGAGTCTTAATGATAAAATAAATGAGTTATTTTGGTCAAAAGAGACTCTAAGTAGGCATTGGACATAAATGCCTTTCTCATGCCAAAGTGCATGCAATGCAAGAAATAGTTTTCCATGCCCAAAGTCTACCATCCCTAATATCCCACACTCTTTCTATCCTCTCTTTTCTTCTCTTCTACAAGCCTAAAAAGTTAGACACAAATTTGAGAAGATGGTCCAAGGTTTTTGGCATAATATTCAAGATCTACGCGATGGTGTTCGTGTGATGGATGGGCTGCCTTTAGAAATAGTTTTGAAGGTTCTTCAGATCAGATTCAGATTTGATTTTTAGAGAAAAGATTTATGAGGAGAAGATGTTCAAATCTTACTCGAGTGGATATCGATAGAGGTCAGGCGCGTGTGTGGCTCCTTTCAGAACCTCAGAAATCAATAGGATCATTGCAGGATAATTAGATTACCCAATCAAGTACTTTAAATTAAATCAAATTTAATTTTAATTTTAAATTTTTAATATTAGATCACCATGATTAGATTTGAGAACTCCTAGATCTGATTAGATTATTTAGAAATTTTTAGAAAAATCTTCCTCAGATCTGATCAAATCTACACAATCCTACGGTGGAAAACAAGTATTCCTTCAGAAGCAAGTAAGAAGCAGTCTCACTCTAATGTTTATGACATGAGAGCTTTAACCAGAATATAGTATCATATAGAGGATGGAAGATGGGTTAAGAATATTTTTGATCAAGAAAGAAGAGTGCCTAGGGTAGTAGAGGCAGGAGAGCCCTCTACTCCAACTGCAGCCCGAGATGCACCTGACACTGAACCTGGTACACCTATGACACTTTGAGCTCCACCCATGAGGAGGTTCCCACAAACACCAATTGCTAACTCTCATCTATGGAGAGACTGGTAGATATGACATCTATCAGAGTAAGTAGAGAGATTCAGGAATTATCTAAGAGAGTAGAGATCGTACAGATTGAGATGAGGACTGTTGGGGATAAACCCCGCTCCCACCGAAGTCTAGTTCGATGCTCAGCCCGATGCAATCAGTAACCACAGAAGAACTTCAGTAGATGGATCTTAGCCGAACCCTTACAACCGGTTGGACTGCTCTCGAGCTCCTTCAGACTCCCAACGGTTGGGCCTCAGCGATCGTCCCTCGATCGAACTCTCTAGTGGTCGAGCTCCTTCGAACTTCCAACGGGCCTCAGCCAAAGTCCTTCAACCGGGCCTCAGCGGTCGTCCCTCGACCGAACTCTCCAATGGCCGAGCTCCTTCGGACTCTCAACGGTCGGGCCTCGGCGATCGTCCCTCGGTCGAACTCTCCAACAGTCGAGCTCCTTCGAACTCCCAATGGTCGGGCCTCAGCCAAAGTCCTTCAACCGGGCCTCAGCGGTCGTCCCTCGATCGAACTTCTAACGACCGAGCTCCTTCCAAACTCCTAGTGACCGAGCTCCTTCCGAACTCCCAGCGATCGAACCTTAGCTGCATCCCTCCAAGCTTCTCCTTCGAACGGACTTCTTCAAGAGCTGGACTCCTCCTTGACACCCCCTTCGGTCGGCCAAGCTCCTACCGAACTCTCCAGCTGTCGAGCCTTAGCCGCATACCTCTAGCCAGACGCCCATGGGAGCCAAACTCCTTCCAAGCTTTCTCTTTAGAAGCCCGAACTCCTCGAGAATGGGCACACGATGAAGGCCTTCAACCCTTCATTTGGCTGGCTGTACAGCCGTCACCATGAACCCACTGCATACGGCGCCTCCCCGAGAGACTGACTCCATCAAACCTCGAGCGGCCTGCCAGCACACGGCCGCGGCTGTCACCATCAACCCACTGCGTACGACACTTCCCTGAGAGATTGACTCCATCGAACCTCGAGCGGTCCGCCAGCACGCGGTTACAGCCATCACCATCAAGCTCCGCTATAAAAGGGACCCTCCAGATACGCTAATCTCTCTGATCTCTAAGCTCTCCTCTTCTCCTCCAAGCTTCGAAACTCATTCCGAGGACTCCATTCCTATTGGCCAGAGCTAACTTGATCGTCGGAGGGTCCTACCGGAGCCACCCCCCCCACCAACTTTGGATGGAATTTGTTTTGCAGGTCCCCAGCGGCGACGTCATAGGCCTCCACTCTAACGAACTCCGATGATGACCAGTTTCTGCATCAATAGATTGGTGCTAGAAAGAGGGCATGAACCTTCGATTTCTCTCTTAAAGAAAGCCGAGGTTCCCTTGTTCTTAAAGGAGTGCTCAGCGATGATTTCTATCTTCCCACTCTAGAGATCTCTCTCCTTCTTCTTACGAATTCCTTTCCAAAAAAAAAGATGCCCCCCAGGAGAGCCTCGACTCGGCGATCGACGGCCTCCATGGTCCGATCTCATTTGGACCCGTCTGCTCCCACTCCAGCCCCGATGACCCAAGCTTGCTCTGTAGCCACGGTGGATGCGAAGCAGTTTAACCTACTCATCCAACAGGTTCATGGTCTCATGAAGGTAGTGCAAGCGGTGCAGGCCCTACATCGGTAGGCTCCAGTACCAGCTCAACCAGCATGAGATTCTCTAGAGCCGTGTGGTCCAGTCCAGGGGCAACCGACTTGGGCTACCCGACCTCCCATCCCCGGAAGAGGAAGGCAATGGAGGGAGAGCCCCTGCTCGGACCGCGGCTCGACCCAGGGTGAAGCTTCACACCCGTTCGATAAGAAGACCTTGGAGATCAGAGATCACGAAGATCTCTTGGATCAAAGGCTCCTAAAAATGAGCTGACGAATCGAAGAACTCCATCACACTCCCTCCTCATGCGGTAATGACATCTACACTGACCCTCCTTTTTCACAAAAAATCATGCAGGAACCGATTCCACCGAACTTCAGGCTCCCGTAGTTTGAGAGCTACGATGGGACCACCGATCCAATCGACCACCTGGAAGCCTTTCGGACAACGATGCTGCTCCATGGCACGCTAGATGCTATCCTATGTTGGGCTTTCCCCTCTACCCTTAAAGGGGCCGCCAGAAATCGATACTCGGTGCTCAAGCCGAGTACCATCTTATCATTTGACCAGATGAGTCAACAGTTCATGGCCCACTTTGTCAGTAGTCGGCGTCCGCGCCAAGATTCGGATTCCTTAATGACCATTAGGCAGAAGGAGGGGTAATCCATCCGAGCTTATGTCACCTGATTTAATACTGCTGCACTGGAAGTCTGGGACCTGGACCAGTCAGTTGCCATGGCTGCTCTCAAGGGTGGCCTTCGGAAGAATGACCTACTATTCTTCCTAGAAAAGAAGTATCCCAAGGACTTCGCCGACATGCTGGCTCGGGTCAAAAGTTATGCCTGGGCAGAAGAGGCCTTCAGGGCTAAGGACGACGAAGCCGGTGGCAAGCAGCGAATCGATGAGCCAGGCAGGCCCACCGAAGAAAGGAAGTAGACTGAAGCTCGGTCGCGTTCCCAGACTCCCCTGGGTTGCGGACGAGCCCGAACTCCCCTTCAAGCTCGAAAGCGGAGAAGCCCTGATGGAAGGGCATGCCATGGTTCCCCCCAGCGTCGAAGTCCCCCCCGACGACAATGATTTCATAATTACGCTCCCCTTAACGCCCTGAAGACTCAAGTGCTGATGGAGATCCAGGAGCGACTTCCAAGACTAGAGAGAATGCATTCTCATCCTGGCAAATGCAATCCCAACAAGTTCTGCCTTTACCACCGCAACCATGGTCATGACACTGAGGAGTGCATCCAACTCCAGGACGAGATCGAAGAGCTCATCAGGCGAGGCAGACTTAGCTGATTTCTACGAAGGCGGCCTGAGGAGAAGGATGATCGGCCGAGAGCATCACCGCTAGGTGGGGAAAATCAACAAGAAGATCGGTCGCCCCTTGGCATCATCAATACTATCTTAGGGGGACCTCAGCAAGGGGAGACTAGCGGATCCGAAGGATCGATGAAGAGGCGGAGGATCATGGAGCCCATGACCTTCACCAAGGAGGATGGCCAGGGAATCTAATTTTCACACAACGATGTGGTTGTAATTTCTTTAAATATTGCTGACTACGATGTACGCCGCATCCTGGTAGATAATGGAAGCTCGGCCGATGTGTTGTTTTACGATGCTTTCTCAAAAATATTCCTACCCGACGACCGTTTGGGGCCAATGAGTTCTCCATTGGTAGGATTTGCTGGCAACGCCGTACCAGTCGGAGGCATGATAACATTGACCATAGCGGTAGGGCAGTGCCCAAAGCTAGCCAAAGCTCGGGTCGACTTCTTATTCGTGAGGACCCTATCTGCCTATAACGCGACCCTCGGCCGACCTAGTCTAAATGCACTCCGGGCGGTAGTGTCAACCTATTATTTGAAGATGAAGTTTTCAACGAATCATGGGGTCGGAGAAGTCAGAGAAAACCAGGCCCTGGCAAGATATTGCTACTCGATTGCCCTACATAAGGGAGATCAGTCTGACCCTTATCTTATTGATGGATTAGACGTCCGCGATGACCTCACTGAGAAGCGGGGCGAGCCTGCGGAGGACCTCGTCTCTATGCCCTTGAATGATGAAAACCCAGAGCACGTGGTGCAGATCAGCTCCAACTTGCCGGCCGAGGTTCGGGAGCAGCTCGTCGCTTTCCTCAGGAGAAATGCGGACGTCTTCGCCTAGACCCCGACGGATATGCCAGGGATCGATGCCGAGGTCATGGAACATCGACTGGCCATTGATCCGAGGCACCGGTCGATAAAAGAAAAGCTGCGCCACCACGCCCCGAAGAGGTAGAGAGCGATTGTCGAAGAAGTAGGCAAGCTCCTCAGAGCCAGACTCATCCGGGAGGTTAGCTATCCGACCTAGGTCTCGAACGTGGTTCTTATCAAGAAAACAAATAACAAGTGGAGGATGTGCATCGACTTCAAGAAGCTGAACAAGGCTTGCCTGAAGGACAGCTACCCCCTGCCTAGGATCAACCAACTGGTGGATGCAACCTCGGGCCACGAGCTCCTCACCTTCATGGATGCCTTTTCTGATTACAACTAGATATGCATGGCGCCCGAGGACGAAGAAAAGACCACCTTCATTACGGACCGAGGTCTTTATTGCTATAGGGTCATGCCTTTTGGACTCAAGAATGTGGGGGCAACATACCAGCGTTTGGTTAATAAGGTCTTCAAGGAGCAGATCGGCCGCAACATGGAGGTATACGTAGATGATATGCTCGTCAAAAGCCGAGCTTCAACAGACCACTTGGCCAACCTTGAGGAGACCTTCGGTGCACTTAGGAAGCACAAGATGAAGCTGAACCCAGCCAAGTGCGCCTTTGGCGTGACCTCTGAGAAGTTTCTGGGGTTCATGGTGTCAAGGCGAGGAATCGAAGCAAACCTCAAGAAAATCCGAGCTATTCGAGAAATGACCACTCCGAGGATGATCAAGGAGGTTCAACGTCTGATCGAAAAAGTGGCATCCCTAAGTCGCTTCATGTCAAGGTCGGTCGAATGATGAATGCCCTTCTTCTGCATTCTCAGGTGACCAAAGGACTTCTCCTAGATGATGAAGTGCCAACAGGCATTCGAAGAGGTCAAAAGCTACCTCGGCTTGCCCCCGCTGCTGGCAAAGTCCGAACGTGGAGAAGAATTATTTCTGTATTTAGCTGTCTCCCCAGTGTCCCTGGCGGTGGTGCTGGTCAAGAAAGAAGCGAAGGCGCAACGGTCGATCTACTACATCAGCCAAGTCCTGAGGGATGCAGAGACCAGGTACTCTAGACTAGAAAAACTAACTTACTCTCCCCTAATTGCCATCAGACGGCTCCAACCGATAAAAGAAGTCCGTCATCGGGCAAACGCTTCTGGAAGAATCACAAAGTGGGCGATCGAACTCACGAAGTTCGACATCAACTATCGGCCCAGGCCATCAATCAAGGCCCAGATACTGGTGGATTTCATGCTGGAATGCACCATTCTGGTCGAAGCCGAGCTTGGGCCGATCGAGACCAACACCAAAGCAGGACCGAGCCTAGACGAAGCCGAGCTGCCATGGTCGGACCTCCCCGAGGAAAGCACCAACCTCCCCGAAGGCTCCTAGGCCCTGCACGTGGATGGCTCGTCCAACTCCACTGGAGGTGGTGTCGGGCTAGTCCTGGTCAGCCCCGAGGGAGTCATCGTCGAGTATGCGCTACGCTTCGAGTTCCCTGTGATCAATAATGGGGCCGAATATGAAGCGCTGATCATTGGATTAAAGATAGCGAGGGAATTAAATGTAGATTGGCTTCAAGTCTATAGCAATTCCCAACTGGTGATCGGCCAAGTCAGCGACAATTAT
Source organism: Cocos nucifera (assembly GCA_006176705.1). NCBI lineage: Eukaryota > Viridiplantae > Streptophyta > Magnoliopsida > Arecales > Arecaceae > Cocos > Cocos nucifera. The sequence goes on from QRFJ01005669.1 coordinate 33,053, forward strand.
GAGGCACGAGAGGAAAGCATGGTGAGATACCTCAGAAAGGTGAGGGATTTAACTCCGGCCTTCGACAGCTTCGGCATTCAATATATTCCGAGGGTGAAAAATGCAAGAGCCGATCTTCTCTCTAGATTAGCCACCTCTGCCCCGTCCGAACTACCTAGAGGAGTATTTCTGGAGACTCTGAAGTACCCGACCCCGGAGGAGCCTCAGGTCGTCCTACAAATAGAATTTGAGTCAAGCTGGATCAACCCGCTGGTCGCTTACCTCAGGGAGGGGATCCTTCCTCATGGTCCGAAAGAAGCTCGGAAGCTCAGGAATCAGGCCTCCCACTACGTCCTATACGAAAGCAGGTTGTATAAGAGGTCGTACTCCCTTCTGTTACTAAGATGTCTCCGACCTTCGGAGGCTGCCCTCGTGCTATTGGATGTGCACGAAGGGCTCTGCGAAAGTCATGTAGGAGTCAGGTCCTTGTTGAAAAAACTGCTCCAACAGGGATACTACTAGCTGACCTTGTTTCACGATTCCATGAAATACGTAAAGAGGTGCGACCGCTGCCAGAAGAACGCCAGCATACAGAGGCAGCCGGCATCCGAACTCACTCCGCTCATTTCACCCTGGCCATTTGCGCAGTGGGGGATGGATATACTCGGCCCCTTCCCAACGACGTCTGGGCAGCAGAAGTTCCTCTTGGTCGCGATCGACTACTTCACCAAGTTGGTCGAAGCTGAACCACTCATGAAGATTACTGAGGCCAAGGTGCCGGACTTTGTCTGGAGGTCACTAGTCTATCGGTTCGGCCTGCCCCGAATCCTCATAACTGATAATGGGCGGCAGTTCGCCGGGACAAGGTTCGCTGAGTTCTGCGAAGGACTAAACATCTCCAATCGCTCCACATCGGTGGCTCACTCACAGGCTAATGGTGAATCTGAGATAACCAACCGAACCCTGCTACAAGGAATCAAAGCGAGACTCGATAGGGCAAAATGGGCCTGGGTGGACGAACTCCACCATGTCCTCTGAGCATACCGGACTACCTAGAGGGTGCCAACCGGGGAAACGCCCTTCGCCTTGGCCTTCGATACTGAAGCAGTTATCCCGATCGAGCTTAAGCTCCTATCTACGCAAGTCATGGGCTTCAACGAGCAGCACAACCTCCGAGACCTCAGAGTCAAGCTTGACCTTTTGGAAGAAAAAAGGGAGGAAGCCCACGTCCGGATGGTAGCCTACAAATAGAAGGTGGCTCGGTACTACAACTCCAGGGTTAAAAATAAGACGTTCAGAGTGGGGGACTTGGTGCTGCGGCGAGCTATTGTCGCTCAGCCTCAGAATCGAGGAGAGCTCGCCCCAAACTGGGAAGGCCCGTATGAGGTGACGGAGGTCGTCCGACCCGAAACTTATCGCCTGAAGGAACTCGAAGGGATAATGCTTTTCCGACCATGGAACTCAAAAAATTTGAGGATGTACTATCAGTAGACTCCATTTAAAAAAAATAAAATAAAAATAAAAACTCCTTTGCTCTGCATTATCGATTTCTAGCAATAAAGAACAGGAAAGGAACGAGCAAAAGTAGCCCATTAGGAACAGAAGGAGGACCTCGTCCTAATGCGAGCAAAGTCGAAGGCCTCATTCACCTTAGACGAGATGGGGGGAGAGGCTCGGACGACGGTCCGCATGTGCCCCCACAGCCCGTTAGGAATAGGAGGAGGACCTCGTTCTAACGCGAGCAAAGTCGAAGGCCTCGTTCACCTTAGATGAGATGGGGGGAGAGGCTCGGACGACGGTCCGCATGTGCCCCCACAGCTCGTTAGGAACAGGAGGAGGACCTCATCCTGACGCGAGCAAAGTCGAAGGCCTCGTTCACCTTAGACGAGATGGGGGGAGAGGCTCGGACGATGGTCCGCATGTGCCCCCACAGCCCGTTAGAAATAGGAGGAGGACCTCATCCTAATGAGAGCAAAGTCGAAGGCCTCGTTCACCTTAGACGAGATGGGAGGAGAGGCTCAGACGATGGTCCGCATGTGCCCCCACAGCCCGTTAGGAGCAAGAGGAGGACCTCATCCTAATGCAAGCAAAGTCGAAGGTCTCGTTCACCTTAGACGAGATGGAGGGAGACGGACGATGGTCCGAATGTGCCCCCATAGCCCGTTAGGAAAAGAAGGAGGAGCCTCATCCTAACGCGAGCAAAGTCGAAGGCCTCGTTCACCTTAGACGAGACGGAGGGAGATGGACGACGGTCCTGATTGCGCCCCCACAGCCCGTTAGGAATAGGAGGAGAATCTCGTCCTAATGCGAGCAAAGTCGAAGTTAGGAATAGGAGGAGAGCCTCATCCTAATGCGAGCGCCCGCATCAAATCCGGCAAAAGGAGATAAGATCTCCTCCGAGCAACCATGACCAACCTCGGCTGGAGAAGCTTCAAACTTCAACCTCGATCAGAGATAAGATCGGAGACAACCTCGTCCTAAGACCCAGATTTCTCCGAGCGCCCGCATTCGACCTCGACTGTAGGAAAGGAGATCTCCCCTAGTCAGCCTCGGCTGTGAAGGCAATATCGCCCTTCGGAGGAGCTCAACCTCCGACTTCGATCGCAGCGAACGAAGCCTCCCTCAACCTCGTTTGGAGATGGGATCTTTCCTGGGCTTCAACTTCGATATTAACTTTGGTTGGGGATGAGATCTCCCCCGAGCTTCAACCTGGACCAGCATGGGGTTCAGAGGAAGACTTCGGCAGTCGCCTTTCCTGCACTCCCCTCCTTCGAGTTTCAAACTCGAGAGTGGGGGGGCTAGTGTTGGGGATAAACCCCACTCCCACCGAAGTCTAGTTCGATGCTCAGCCCGATGCAATCAGTAACCACAGAAGAACTTTAGTAGATGGATCTTAGTCGAACCCTTACAGTCGGTCGGACTGCTCTCGAGCTCCTTCGGATGCCCAACGATCCGGCCTCAGCGGTCGTCCCTTGACCGAACTCTCCAGCAGCCGAGCTCCTTCGAACTCCCAACGGCCGGGCCTCAGCCAAAGTCCTTCAACCGGGCCTCAGCGGTCGTCCTCGATCGAACTCTCCAACGGTCGAGCTCCTTCAGACACCCAATGGTCGAGCCTCAGCGATCGTCCCTCGATCGAACTCTCCAGTGGTCGAGCTCCTTTGAACTTCCAACGACGGGCCTCAGCCAAAGTCCTTCAATCGGGCCTCAGCGGTCGTCCCTGACCGAACTCTCCAACGGCCGAGCTCCTCGACTTCAACGATCAGGCCTCAATGGTCATCCTCGACCGAACTCTCCAGCGGTCGAGCTCCTTCAGACTTCTTAACGATCGAACTCCTCAGCGGTCGTCCCTCGGCCGAACTTCTAATGACCGAGCTTCTTCCGAACTCCTAGCGACCGAGCTCCTTTCGAACTCCCAGCGGTCGAACCCTAGCCGCATCCCTCCAAGCTTCCCCTTTGGATGGACTTCTTCAAGAGCCAGACTCCTCCTTAACACCCCCTTCGATTGGCCAAGCTCCTATCGAACTCTCCAGCTGTCGAGCCTTAGCCGCATACCTTCAGCCAGACGCCCATGGGAGCCGAACTCCTTCCAAGCTTTCTTTTTAGGAGCCCGAACTCCTCTGGAATGGGCACACGATGAAGGCCTTCAACCATTCATTTGGCTGGCTGTACAGTCGTCACCATCAACCCACCGCATACGGTGCCACCTTGAGAGACTGACTCCATCAAACCTCGAGCGGCCCGCCAGCATGCGCCGCGGCTATCACCATCAACCCACCGCGTACGGCACTTTTTCAAGAGATTGACTCCACCGAACCTCGAGCAGCCCGCCAGCACGTGGCTGCAGCCATCACCATCAAGCTTCGCTATAAAAGGGACCCTCCAGATATGCTAATCTCTCTGATCTCTAAGCTCTCCTCTTCTCCTCCAAGCTCCGAAACTCATTCTGAGCACTCCATTCCTGTTGGCCAGAGCTAACTTGATTGTCGGAGGGTCCTGTCAGAGCCACCCCCCCCACCAGCTTCGAACGGGACTTTATTTTGCAAGTCCCTGGCGGCGACCTCATCGGCCTCCACTCCAGCAGACTCCGACGACGACCAATTTTTGTGTCAACAAGGACTATCTCTTTGAGGCTTACTATTCTTGAGCAGAGGGAGCACGCACATGGCACATCCACTGATCACTCTAATATTACTAAGGAGCTTGCTCGGCTCAGGAGGAGAGTTGAGTCTGGAGGCATTGAAATGATGGTACGGATTAGTAGTTTAGGTCAGGCATAACAGCAGGACATCATTTTAGTACTTGGAGCCATGAGCAATTTGATTGGAAAAATAAAGAGACTCACTCCAGGTGCAATACCAGCAACAGTAATAGTAGATGCCATGGCTAGGGTAGCCATGCCTCGACCTCCACCTCCTTCACCTATGTCACCTAGTCAGACCACCCAGGTATCCACGAGTGAGAGCAGACCACCACTCAGAGTCTACACTCGTGGAAGGCCTCCTCCCTCGTAGGTAACCGAACCATCTGCTAGGACTAGGAGCAGGAGAGCTAGACCTTCTACCTCATGAGCCTCATCCCAGACATTAGAGATTCCATCTAATGATGAATAGCCTTGTAGGCTATAGTGTCTATCCACTTCTTGTACTTAGATCTATGTATTAGGAGTATATGGTTGTATTTGACTCTATATTTGTATTTAACTCTATGTACTTGGAACCTATAGATGTAAACTTGCTTAATCTGGTCTTGCTTTGAACTTGATGTTTCACTATACCATAATGTATTTTAGTAGCTTAACGTACTCATTTTGTTAATGCAATGAAACTCATAATCACTTACTCTTACACTCGTTCTAAACATTTGCCTTAACTTTATATTTTTGATTGATGACAAAAAGGAGTAATATGTATATGAGCATGAATTCATTCACTTTGAATACGTTAAAATTCATCCACTATTCATTCACTTTGAATATGTTAAATTTAAAATTTTTAGCATAAATGTGTTAAGTTAAAAATTTTTAGCTTGAATGTGTTAAGCATGAAGATGTTAAGGACTGAAATTTTCAGCATATATGATGTGCATTATAAGTTTGGTGTTTGTGCCATGATACATACTCTATATATGATTGTTTAGTACTAATGCTTGGCACACACATATAGATATATGGTGGCAATTTATCATTCTAATAAGTACGAGCAGAAAACTTAACCTTGAATTGAAAAGACATTAAAAATGCAAGCATAAATTGAGGGAGAGCCAAATATGGTAATATAAAAAGGATTAAATCTTTAGTCTATTTATTTTTGCATATTTCTCGCTCATATACTCAAAATTTTATCATCATAAAAAAGGAAGAGATTATTGACCCCAAGGATTGATTTTGATGAGTAACAAAATATTTGAGTATATATTTGAACTAATAAAGTTGATGAGATCATGTTTCAGGATGTATTTTAAAGTATCAAAAAAAACATTCATATAAGTGCATTTGAAAATTGATAGAGAAGAGTTGGAGGCATTTGGAGCATAAATCACACCTGAAATAAGGCTTGAAAAAGATATCCCAAAACCAAAATTCAAGAGAAAAACTTTTGGGCAAACTAAAATTTTTTAACATAAGAAGCCCACGAGTCGACTCATTGTTCAGCACAAGCTAATACACAGACTGGCAGGCAAAAGCTTCTTAACGAAATAGTCTTGAGCAGAGGCTTAAGTCAACTCAAGGTTCTTGAGTCAAAATCTCAATGAAAATTTAGAGAATGATGATTTCGGGGCAAGGTCTCAAGTAGAGGCTCGAGTCAACTCGAGGTTCTTGAGTTAAAGTCTTAGGAGAAATACAAAAGATGACAATTTTGAAGCAAAGTTCAGCACAGTCTCGAGCTGAGGCTTGAGTTGACTCGAGGTCCATGAGTTGAGGATCAAGTAGAGTAAAAAGTCTCGAGTGGAGGAATGAAGGAGCAAAAGGCCTCGAGCTGAGGCTCAAGTCGGTTTGAGGTTCAACTCAAGCTCCAATGGCTAGTTTCTGCAGACTATCCAGAATTGTGCAGATTTGGTTCAAACGATCATTTGTTATTTTCTAACAATCAAATAGGGTACTCCAGCCTTCCAAATATGGAAAATCACCCACAAAATACCTAGAGGAAGTGTCATGAATATAAGATCATTGAAAGGAATCAAAAAGAGAAGAGAAAGAGTCCAAAAAAGTGCATTCCACTCCCAACTCCAAAAACATCAAATCAAGTGATTCCATTCTATAAGAAGGCAAGCTCAAACAATTCAAAAACCCTCCCTCCAAGAAGATTCCAAGATGCTTCATCGACTTATTTGCTCATCAAAGAAGCTTTTTGTTCATTTTTGTTGTTCAACTTTCCTCTTTCTTGTAACTTAGCTTCAATAGGGTTTTGAAGTTAAGGGGAAGGCTTATCCAAGCCTAAAAATTGGATTGTAAGCTAAGGGTTGGCTTGGGGGTTGGTTGTGGTTGGTAAGCCGGTGTAAAAATCAACTAGATTTTGGATAGTGAGTCTTGAAAAACTATCCGACTGTAATCTTGGAGAGATTATAGTAAAATTCTCAAGTGAGCCTTAGGGAGTGGACGTAGGTGCAAGAGACATTGAACCACTATAAATTTTCTAATGTTTGTGATTGCCTTGTTTACTTCATTCCATTGCACTTACATTTCTGCATTTTGCATATTTAGAACTAAAGCATACACCATCACATTACTTATTTTTTAAAACAGCACCTAACTTGTTTTAAGTTTTGGAAAATCTAATTCCCACCCCCCCCCCTCTCTGGATTGTCTTATTGGGCAACATAAGATGACCAAATCACCTTTTACTGAAAAGGGTGAATGGGCCACTGATCTTCTAGATCTAGTACGTACTGATGTATGTGGACCTATGAGCACATGTGCTAGAGGTGGGTTCTACTACTTCATTATGTTTACTGACGACCTATCTAAGTATAGATACATCTATCTTATGAAAAGTAAATTCGATTGGTTTGAAATGTTCAAATGATATCAAAATAAGGTAGAAAAATAACTTAGAAAGAGTATTAAAACTCTTCAATCCGATTGAGGAGGTGAATACCTTTCCAACGAGTTTCTGACATATCTAGGAGAGAATGGAATTCTCTCATAATGGATTCCTCCTAAAACACCATAGCATAATGGTGTATCCGAAAGAAGGTATCGGATCCTATTGGACATGGTTCAGTCATGATGGTGTTTGTGAGTCTGCCAATTTCATTCTGGGGGTATGCATTTAAGACTGCTTATTTTATTTTGAACACCATTCCAAGGAAGTCTATTGTAAAGACTCTATATGAGATATGGACTGGTCATAAGTCAACACTCGCTCATCTTAGGGTTTGGGGATGTCCGCTTATATAAAATATTTACAACCAGAAAAGCTTAGACCTAGGTCTGATACATATTTGTTCATAGGGTACCCTAAGAAAACTAGGGATTATTACTTCTACCTTGCTGAAGCGCAAAAGATGCTCATCAGTAATAGAGTAGTCTTTTTGAAAAAAAAGTTTCTTATGAAAGGAATAGCTACCTCTAATGTTGAGCTTAGTAAAGTTCGACAGGTAGAAGAACTGACACATTCTAATGAACCTATAGCATTGAATTTGATAAGATCAAACCCAGGGTCCATTGTAGAGGCACCCTTAAGGAGATCCAATAGAGTACTGTGTCAATCGGATAGATACTATGGTTTCTTCATTGGAATGATGATCCTATTGAACTCGATGAGAACAATGAGGATCCGATCACCTATATGGATGCCATGTAGAGGTCTGACTTTGATAAATGTCTAAAAGCCATGAAGTCCGAAATGGAATCTATGAAGGTGAACAGTGTATAGACACTGGTTGATCCACCTAAAGGGATAAAATTCATTGGATGTAAGTGGATTTTCAAAAGAAAAAGGGGCATAGATGGGAGGTGAAAATCTATAAGGCCCGTCTGGTTGTCAAGGAATATCATCAGTGTTATGGTATTGACTATGATGAGATATTTTTTCTAGTGGCAATGCTCAAGTCCATTCGGATTATGCTTGCGATAGCAGCATACCTAGACTATGAGATCTGACAAATGGATGTGAAGATGGCTTTTCTTAATAGAGAGCTGGATGAAGACGTGTATATGATATAGCTTGAGGAATTCACATCCATAGATGACTCCAAGGTGTGCAGGCTTTAGAAATCCATCTATAGATTGAAGTAGGCATCTCGGAGTTGAAACATGTATTTTGATAAGGTGATCAAAACATATGGCTTCGTTAAGAATGGAGAGAAACCCTACATGTACAAATGGGCTAATAGTTCTATAGTCGTGTTTCTTGTACTGTATATGGATGATATTCGCTTAATCGAAAATGACATCCCTACATTATAGGAAATAAAAGTTTGGCTATCATCATAATTCTCCATGAAGGACTTGGAAGAAGCTTCCAACATTCTAGGGATAGATCTAAAAGATTACTTGGATTGTCTCAATTCACGTACATTAATACCATGCTAAAGAGGTTCGGCATGAAGAATTCCAAGAAGAGCTATCTTTCGATAGGCCATGAAATTTTTTTCTCGATTAGAGATTGTCCAACAACTCCTTAAGAGAGAGAGCATATGAGTAGAATACCATATGCTTTGGTAGTGGATTCTATTGAGTACGCCATGATGTGTATGAGACCATATGTGGCATACTCACTAGGGGTAGTGAGCAAATACCAGTCTGATCTAGGTGAGAATCACTGGAAGGTTGTGAAGACAATCCTGAAGTATTTGAGAAATGCCAAGGATCAATGGCTCATCTATAAAGATATTGACTTGAAACTTATGGGATATACTGATTTTAATTTTGAATTAGATCAATAGATGATAGTAAGAGCGTGTCACGTTATGTGTTTTATCCTAAACAATAACTTTCTGCTAAAGAGTTCCCAAAGCAGCACACTGCCTAAACACAGATCTAATAAAGTGAATTATAATCATCCAAAAATAAGATTAGTACAGCATTGCATCACGAGTTGTCTGAGTGCTGCAAAGAAATTTGTATGGTTGTAGAAGTTCATCAACGAGTTGGGAGTGGCATCCTCCTTGGATGGTCTGATTCTGCTTTACTGTGATAGCACTGGATCCATAGCTCAAGCGAAGAAGTCAAAGGCACATTAGCGCACCAAACACATTCTGCGTTACTACCACCTTATATGAGAAATCATAGAGTAAGGTGACATCGAGCTTCAAAAGATCGACGAAAAGAAGAATGTGACCGAATCATTTACTAAAGCTTTCAAAATCAAAGGATTCGATAATCACAAATGGAAGATGGATATTCAATACTATTCTGAGTGGCTTTAGTCTAAGTGAAAGTTATTGAAAAATATATCCTAAAGCTAATCATCTAGATTATAGATGGTTGAGCTAAATATAATTTATACTTAAATTTTAAATAAATAAAATTATTATTTGGATAATTTCATCACTTTATGCATCTTCCTGTAATGAACTCTCTATGAAGAAGTTCTTAGGACTATTTAGACTCGACAAAGAAGGATTTATCATTTAGTCCTTAAATTGATCATGATCAAATGATTCATTGTTACCTAGGATGACAACGTTAATCAAGAGTAGGTCATTATGTGCCATAAGTGTGGATTGTCCTCTTAACCAAGAAGCATGGTGATGCTGTTATGACATGCAGGTGAAATGTAAGGATATATTTCACTAATCATGACCCAACTATGGAGCACTCTTCTACCAAAATTGCTCACGAAGGATATGGGTATATGTGTCTCTTAGACCTGAGATCACCATGGTGACTTGCAAGCAACTCACTGTACATAGGTACCGAACTACTTGAATATTTAATTCAGTGATGGAAGGCTACTGGGTGCAGCCAAGTACTTGGCTTGTCGGTGCGTGAGTCAAGATGGGATTGACCCCTCCAAGTGTTGGAGCAAGTGCAATCCGCTGTATTTTAATTTACCAAATTCTTGATCGGGGTAGTC